>JAJOOS010024057.1:0-18761 GCA_029582725.1 Solanum chiquidenum
CTTACTTTGAGTTTGAGATTTTGGGATTCAGATTATTATCATCGGTTGGAAGTTGTTCATTTCGATCTTGAGATTATCAAGTGGTTGTTGGTTTACCAGTTATTTTCGTAAGTACCTCTTAACATGTTTTAATTATCCAGTATTGATTTTTTGTGTAAAAACATGTGTGGCTAAACGTCACGACTGGGTGTATGGGATATATGATGACATTCTAGTTGCGATTTCGTAAAATGAGTAAAAGGCAATCTTTGTTTACAACCTGTAGTTTACAGCTTTCATTATCATTTTAGTCTATTGAGTGCACGCTTTAGACAGGTCTGTATCTGGTGTTTGTTCGAGAGAAAAGCATTATTTGGGAAAAAGCTAAACTAAGTTTACGAATTGGAGTTAAAGTTGGATTTTGAGAGAAAGGATCTTTAACACCGTATCAAATTAAGCGAATTCCAATATCGATAACACTTTAAGTTCGAGAGAATTAGAGTGAATATTATATGATTAGGCTGAGAAGCATTAGATTTATTTAATTCTCAAAGGTTTTGTAAACCTTGATTTACCTAACACTCAATTTATGGGAGAGCATTATAATCGATGTCATAGTGAACACAAAAACCTGGTTTCCTTAAATTGATTGAATCAACTTACAACAAGATCTTTTGAATATACATGATTGTTCCCAACTCAATACGGAGGTCCTCGTAAAGTTTTTTGAGAAAAAATTTTGGAGTGCTCTGAACGTCAGATCCATGGTTTAATACACACGAAAAATCGATGAATTTGCGGGATTCCTAAAAAATGGGATTGTAGATGCGGACATGGGTTTGAAAAAAATGGCATGAGTATACGTGTTGGTTCCTCAACTCTATACGGAAGTCCTCATAAAGTTTTTTTAGAATAAAATTTTGGGTGCTCCGGGCGCCAGATCCACGGGCTAATACACACGGAAAATAGAAGAATTTGCTTGATTCGTAAAAAGGGGCTTGTAAATGAGGAAATGGGCGTGAAAAAAAATGGTGTGAGTATACATGATGGTTCCCCAACTCAATACGGAGGTCCTCATAAAGTTTTTTAGGAAAAAAAAATTTAGATGCTCCGGACGCTAATCCATGGGCTAATACACACGAAAAATAGATGAATTTGCGAGATTCCTAAAAAGGGCCTATAGATGAGAAAATGGGCGTTATAAAAAGGTGTGAGTATACGTGATGGTTCTTCAACTCAATATTGAGGTCCTCATAAAGTTTTTTGAGAAAAAAAAATTAGGTTCTCCCGGCGCCAGATCCATAAGCTTGCTTATACACGAAAAATAGAAGAATTTGTGGGATTTCCAAAAAACATCATGTAGATGCGGAAATGAGAGTGAAAAAAAAGGTGTGTGTATACATGATGGTTCCCTAACTCAATACGGAATTCCTCATAAAGTTTTTTGAGAAAAAAATATTGGGTGCTCCTGGCGCCTGATCCATGGGCTAGTACACACGAAAATTAGAGGAATTTGCGGGATTCCTAAAAAAGGGCCTGTAGATGCGGAAATAGGAGTGAAAAAAATGATGTGAGTATACATAATGGTTCCCCAACTCAATACAGAGGTCCTCATAAAGTTTTTTAGATAAAAATATTTGGTTCATCGGGCGCTAGATTCATGGGCTAATACACATGAAAAATCAAGAAATTTGGAGGTTCCTAAAAAAGGGCATGTAGATGCGGAAATGGGCATGAAAAAAATTGTGTAAGTATACGTGATGGTTTCCCAACTCACTACGGAGGTCTTCATTAAGTTTTTTTAGAAAAAAAAATGGATGCTCCGGGCGCCAGATCCATGGGCTAATATATACGAATAATACAGGAATTTGCGGGATTCTTTATAAAGGGCATGTAGATGCAGAAATGGGCCTGAAAAAATGGTGTGAATATTCATGATGGTTCCCCAACTCAATACGAAGATCCTCATAAAGTTTTTTAAGAAAAAAAATTGGTGCTCCGGGCGCCAAGTCTAAGAGCTAATGCACACGAAAAATAGAGAATTTTGCGTGATTACAAAAAATGGGCCTGGAGATGAAGAAAATGGGCGTGAAAAAATGGTGTGAGTATACGTGTTAGTCCCCAACTCAATACGGAGGTCCTCATAAAGTTTTTTGAGAAAAAAAAATTGGGTGCTCTGGGCATCAGATACATGGGCTAATACACACGAAAAATAGAGAAATTTGCGTCATTCCTAAAAAAGAGCCTGTAGATGCAAAAATGGGCGTGAAAAAAATGATGTGAGTATATGTGATGGTTCCTCAACTCAATAGGGATGTCCTCAAAAAGTTTTATGAAAAGAAAAGTTAGGTGCTCCAGGCGCCAGATCTATGAGGAATTTGCGGAATTACTAAAAGAGGGCATGTAGATGCAGAAATGAGCGTGAAATAAATGGTGCTAGTATACGTGGTGGTTCCCCAACTCGATACAAAGGTCCTCATTAAGTTTTTTTAGAAAAAACTTTGTGGTGCTCCGGGCGCTAGATATATGGGCTAATACACATGAAAAATAGAGGAATTTGTGTTATTCCTAAAAATGGGCATGTAGATGCGGAAATGAGCGTGAAAAAAAGGGTGTGAGTATGTCATGAATCCCCAACTCAATACAAAGGTCCTCATAAAGATTTTTGAGGGGAAAAAATTGGGTGCTCCAGGCGCCAGATAAATGGGTTAATACACAACAAAAATAGAGAAATTTGCGGGATTCTTAAAAAATGGCCTGTAGATGTGAAAATGAGCGTGAAAGAAATGGTGTAAGTTTTCGTAATAGTGTAACAACCCGCAACTAGAAAGACTTATAATTAGTATGAAACCGCTTTTGGAAATAATCAAATTTGGAAAGTTTGACAAAGTTAAGCTAAGTATGAGTTTTGGGTCGACTTCAAACGATCATAACTCCTAAATAAGGATGAGTTAGGTGTGCTACAAGATATCGTAGGAAAGATCTTTGAATTACCTTTCCAACTCCGCTAAGTTTGCGCGATTTTGAGTTTGTATGAGGGAGATATGACTATTTGAAGTTGGGTTGTCTAGATAAGGAAAGTCAAAACCGGATTTTAGAAGGGCATTATGGTCTTTCACTACCCAATTAATTAAATTCGTTTTTGGTAATTAAGTTATGTCTCAACTGATGGGATTCATTTTACGCTATTGAAATTAAGTTAGGGTTTTGAGAGAAGAGAAAAGAAGAGGAGAAAAGAGAAGAAAAAGCAAGGAATCGCTAAGTTCTTGATTATTTGCTTGTGGATTTCGCCAAGGGGTGATCCCTGCGAGGTATGTGAGATCACATAGCGTTGGGTTTGTTCACCCATGCGCTAATCATGATTTTATTCAGCGATATTTGGTTCTTGAAAGTATAGAAATTGAGTTCTTGATGGATTTGTTTGAAGTTTCTATTGGGTTCTTGATTGTTGAAGTTGTTCAGAAGTTCTTGATTTAAATTCATGAAATTAGATGTCGTTTTGAGTAGATTCTTGCATACTTTAGTTATGTAGTCGAACCTAAGTGTTTAGGAAAAGAACCAATTGAATCTAGAGGGTTTAGAGTTGTAAAACGACAAAGAAAAATTAGGGAAATTTTGGGGGAAGGGGTGGGGAGCCGCGCCAGCCAGAGCACCCCACTTTGTGTTCTGTAGTTTGGGATCTAGGGCGCCGCGCCAGCCAGTGTGCCCCATCCCCAGTTCTGAAGTTTAAGCTCTGGCGCCCCGCACCACTCATAACGCCAGGTTCTCTACCCTTTCCCACTTCTTTCCGTACTAGTTTCCTTGTAACATACCTATATTTTCTAGTTGATTTCTACACTCCAAGGTACGTCTAAACTACATGAAATCATCAATAACATGAGATCATGAGCCTTGAATCCATAATTCAATTCAAGAAAAGTTAAGAGTCAAGTCAAGAGAAGTTCATAGATTTTACCAAAAGTCTTTTACAAATGTTTTAACTTTGTTTTAAGACTTGAGTTTTGAGTTGAGTAAAGAGTAAAGATTGAAGTTCATTTCTTCAAAAGAGTATATCGGGACTATGTATTCCCAAAGAGTAAAATGTTTTCACATTTAAACAAGAAAGTAAACTGAGATTTCCAAAAGAGCCTTTGAGCAAGTTTTTCAGTAAAGAGTAAATGCTTTCACAATTAATTAAGCAAGACAGGAAACTCTGATTTCCAAGAGAGCCTTTGAGCTAAGTTTTGAGCAATTATCTCAAACCACAGAAAGAAGTTATGTTTTTAAACATAAGAGCTAGTATTATATTTTGGGAGTAATATTGAGCACCGATATGGGGGAGAGTTCAGACAACTCTCATCCCTCATAAACCATCTAGCCATCATGGGTAGAAAAGGTTCATACTTTTTAGATGATTCCTTAGTGGTTTTTAGCATAGACTAGTGGATCCATTTAGTAGTCAGGTTCTATACCCTCGGCAAGGTATAGGACGATCCTGGAAGCGTGAGGCAAAACAATGTATCATCACAATAGCTCTTAAGTGATGGTTGTCAGTTAGAGAAACTCCCACAGAAGTATTTTGTATTCATATATACACAGAAGTAAATTGTATTTTTATATACATTCCAGAGTTTATATTGTATCTTAGCATACATACAGAGTTACTATTGTATTTCTAAATACACAGAGTTGTTATCCATGTTTTAAAAGCTTTTCTCTATACTGCATTCATATTATTGCTTTATATTGAAATGAGTTAAGTTGAGTTGAGTTCAGCCCAGGTATGTTCTTTCAGTTTCTTTCGAGCTTATGTCTTGTTTTAGTATTCCCTTCGCATGCTCGTACATTCAATGTATTGACCACATTTGACCTACATTGTTGTTATGATGCAGATACAGATAACCAGGATCAGAATCCAGCGCTTCGTTGATCCAGCTGAGCATTCAGAGTCTTGTGGTGAGCCTCCTTGCTTTCCGGAGGATCCCCTTATATTGCTGTCAGTATTTTAGTTCATTAGGATGTTGTGGGTCTTGTCCCGACGTCCATCTCAGTTGTTTAGAGGCTTTATAGACAGTTAGTTTATATTAGTTCTTGAGTTTTTCTATTTCTTTTTTTATGTTTGAGACTTGAGTGCCATTTTGGCAAGTGAATGTTTCTTTATACATTCTAAGTTATCTATTGAGATTTCAGTTTACTTTTTAAAAAAAGTATTTTATCATGAGTTAAGTCTTCCGCTAAGAGTTAAGACAGGCCAAGGGTTCGCTTGGGTCTAGAAATGGTTCTCGAGTGCCAGTCCCGCCCAGGGTGTAGGTTCGGGGCGTGACAAATAGTTCCCAAACTCAATACGGAGGTCCTCATAAAGTTTTTTGAGAAAAAAAATTTGGGTGCTCCGGGCGCCATATCCATGATTTAATACACACGAAAAATAGAGAAATTTACGAAATTCCTAAAAAAAGCATGTAGATGCGGAAATGGGAGTGAAAAAAATGGTGTAAGTATACGCGATGGTTCCATAACTAAATACGGAGGTGCTCATAAAGTTTTTTGAAAAAATAATTTTGGGTGATCCGGGCGCCAGATTAATGGGCTAATACAGACGTAAAATAGAGGAATTTGCTAGATTCCTAAAAAGGGCTTGTAGATGCGGAAATGGGCGTGAAAAAAATGGTGAGAGTATATGTGATGGTTTCCCAACTCAATACGGAAGTTCTCATAAAGATTTTTAAGAAAAAAATTTGGGTGCTCCGTGCGCGAGATCCATGGGCACATACGAAAAATAGAGAAATTTGCAGAATTCTTCAAAAAGGGCTTGTAGATGCAGAAATGGGCGTGAAAAAAATGGTGTGAGTATACATAATGGTTCCCCAACTGAATACGGAGGTCCCAATAAAGTTTTCAGAGAAAAAAAATTGGGTGCTCCGGGCGCCAAATCAATGGGCTAATATACACATGAAAAATAGAGGAATTTGCGGGATTCCTAAAAAAGGGTCTGTAGATACGAAAATGGGCGTGAAAAAAATTGTGTGAGTATACGTGATGGTTCCCCAACTCAATACTGAGGACCTCAAAATATTTTTTGAGAAAAAAAAATTGGGTGCTCCGGGCGCCAGATTCATGGGCTAATACACACACAAAACAAAGGAATTTGCAGAATTCTAAAAAAGGGCATGTAGATGCGAAAATAGTGTGAAAAAAATGGTGTGAGTATACGTGATGGTTCCTCAACTCAATACGGAGGTCCTCATAAAGTGTTTTTAGAAAAAAAAATTGCGTGCTCCAGGCGCCAGATCCGTGAGCTAATACACACGAAAAATAGAGTAATTTGCGCGATTCCTAAAAAGGCCTGTAGATGCAGAAATGGCCGTGAAAAAAATGATGTGAGTATACGTGATAGTTCCCCAACTCAATAAGGAGGTTCTCATAAAGTTTTTTGACATAAAAATTTTGGGTGCTCCGGGCGCCAGATTCATGGGCCTGAAAAAGGGTCTGTAGATACAGAAATGGGCCTGAAAAAAATGGTGTGAGTATACGTGATAGTTCCCCAACTCAATACGGAAGTCTCCATAAAGTTTTTTGAGAAAAAAATTATGGATGCTCCGGATTCCAGATCCATGGGCTAATACACATGATAGCATAAGATTAATTTGATTGATAGATTTATTTAGTAAGTACTATTGAATGATAACTTAAAGTAATCGATTATAAGTAGAAGAGAAAATTGTATGAAATAGCAAACTATTAATTTAAATTAAATGCTATAGCCATAGTTTATGTTAATTGTAATTCGCATCAAACATCCCCTTTTTTTGACATCTGATTCGGTATACAATTAGCCATTTTGGTATACAATTAGTCATTTATACATTTTGGTAAAAAAATGTATAAAATGCGTTTGTATTTGTATAAAGCGAGAGAAAAGTGTATATACAAATACAAAAACATATATTTTCATCATATACACCTATAATTATATAAATACAGATCTTATTATACAAATTACAATGTATAAATGAATTTATACAAAATTGAACAATTTGTATAAAATTGGATGTTTGTAGCGAATTATACAAATCAAAAGCTCCATAACAAACATAAAATTTGCTATGAAACGCAATTATGCAAACTATAGTTATAACATACAAATATGATTTTTATGTTTGCTGTGAAAGTTGCTCTAAGTAGAATGCTATAATAAGTGAAAAAAGATTGTCATAACTAATCTCGATATCGTTTCTGTTTTGTCTAGAGAGGATTTCCATGCTTGCAGAGGTAATATGTTTCTTTTAAATATTTATTTTTTGTAAAAATTTATGATGATGATATAATATAAGTATCATATTTATTGTGAGCTTATGTTGCTTAGTTTTATGTGTGTGTTTTTTCTTTTTTCATTTTGGGCTATAATTGTTTCTTTCATATTGTTTTTCACATCAGTGAACTTATATGAGTGAGTCGAGGATTTTTAACAAAAAATATTTCTATTTTTTTTTAGATAGAGACAAGATCTGCCTATACACTATTCTTCTCAACTATCACACCTGAAATTACATAATTTTGTGCACCTACGTTTTTTTAAATTAGGTTTATGTCTTGAATTTATTTATTTAGAAACATAGATATTATGATATCCCTTTTAAAAGTTGACTTATTACATTATAAATTTTAGATTTGAAATCATTACAAATCATTTAGTAGTACCGTTATAAGTAAGTATTGTTGTACGGGTCAAAATCCGAATTTGATATCAGGACATATCAGAAGGTAATACATAAAATTTGAAGATAGATCAGACGTGACTGAATAAAATTACATATCTTAGCATGTGAGGTCATCCGACTCTAGAGCTATAAGACCGGGGACATCCTGATGGCTGGTTAAGACAAGTTTAATAGTGCTAACTGTTCCTCAAAAATTCGTGATCTTTTTCAATAGTTACATAGTCACACATACAATAAAAACAACGTACGTACATACATATATATTAACAATCCTATTGTTTAAGCATTATAATTTGCATGTCCTTAAATTACATTCTTATGCAATGACGTCTAG
Organism: Solanum chiquidenum; assembly: GCA_029582725.1. Classification (NCBI taxonomy): domain Eukaryota; kingdom Viridiplantae; phylum Streptophyta; class Magnoliopsida; order Solanales; family Solanaceae; genus Solanum; species Solanum chiquidenum. Next base: position 8,011 of record JAJOOS010024057.1, read on the forward strand.
TTAATTAATATTTGTGAAATTTAATAATAATATACAAAATGGAATATAAAATATATGAGGGCATTTGGTCTAGTGGTATGATTCTCGCTTTGGGTGCGAGAGGTCCCGAGTTCGATTCTCGGAATGCCCCGTCACCATTTTGCAATTAGTGTATTTATTATTGGGAGCAATTTTTTACACAAAACATATTTAGCTAGCGTTTGGCCATATATTTGAGGAGTAGTTTTTGAAATTTTATCTTCAAATATTTTTTATCAGATTATATTGGACCTACTTGGAATTGGTTGTTAGTGAATCTCAAAATATGACATAGATAGAGGAATGAAAATTTTATACATGTCGAAGGTACCATCCGAGACCTTCTTTCCAAGCAACCCTCTTACGTATTACCTATAGCGGAAATGGAAAATTTATCTCCATAGCAAGCTCCTTAGATTATTTTTCGATCAAATTCTAATTTCATTTTGCTTTTTCCTATTGTCAATCTTGATCGACTCGATTCTTTTTTCTGCCCCTATCTGCTAGGACTAGTCTAAATGTGTGGGATCGATACATCGATAATGAGACTCCTTTTCAAAATATACACCACATATTGAGCTAGTTGATGAATGTTGCAATGTTATTTTTAAGAGAAAATTTTAGACATAGCAACATAATAGACATAATAAAGTTCTATAGCTATAGTTTCGATAATTACATTCCATAGTTATAGTTTTGTTTGCTATGGAGGCTGCAATTTGTATATTTCTATCAGTTTGTATATTTTGCTAGCGAATATACAAATAGGGTAAGTATATACAAATCCTATAATTATACATTTAGAAATTTTTCAGAACTCCGTTTATATATTTCGCTTGTCAATATACAAACAGAGTAATTTATTATGATTTTTTCATAAATCGTATACAAATAGCTAAGGTAAGCATATACAAAATTCTTAATTTATACAATCATCAACCAAATTATACAAATTCTGAATTTATACAAATTAGGCAAATAGCAATAATTGGAGAAACTGTAATTGCGAATTATAATTTTCTCAAACTGCTATAGTACCTAATATAAGCAAAATGTTTGCTATTCTGCATAATTTTTTCCTATTTTTAACATAATGAAATCTTAAATAGTTATAGGAGCCAAAATATAGAGTGTCTGAACCAAACTCCAAAAATGCATGGGCCAACATATGTCCAAAATGTACATAATCTGGGCCTACTTTGAGCCCATTACCATCAACTGTTTTCACATTATGAAGGTGAATTCCCAACTGGGCCTCTCTTATTTCCTTCTTATAAGGCCCAATTGTTGTTGTCAATACCACCTGTGGATCCACAAACAAAGCCCAAAACATAAGGAAAGATCCGAATAAGCACCTCGTATTCAAAAAAAAATTACTAATATGAAGAAGACGTTCCAATTACGTGAATAATAGGTAGAGAAGATGCATCCAAGTTATTTCACACATCAGTGAAGAATTTCTCCAATCTTGATTTATATAATCGTCTACTTATTAGATATAATATGTATCAAATATTATTAGTGATGTGTTTAGATATAATATTTGTTATGGACCAATCCACAAATTGCATAGAAATCAATGTCTTGATTAAATTGGCTCTTTTTCTACTTCCCATGAAAGTCCTTTTGTTAGTCTTGGAATTGATGAATTGGACTTACATTATGGTGGAATATACCAATCAAAAATGTTGTTTACCACACCTCTGCCAGACATGTTTCTTTGTCCTGCTAAAATGAATATACTTTTGTAACCATGTTGTTGTGTCTGCAGGGCTGACACAAGTTTTTTAGATTATTAAATGTACGTATACTATTAATCTTGATATAATTATTATGATATATGCGATTTGCTTGTTATCTTGCCTTGCCAAAGGGTAACACTCTATTGTGAGTCAATATATACCTAGTAGCTTAGATGATAATAAATGGCATTTGTAAAATAATAATTAGGTGGTAAAATCCATGTCTGGATCTTGAGATTGATGACAACCATTTATCGTGCTTATAAGTTTTCATGTTAAAATCCTACATGTGGATTCTGTGTATGTAATCTCATTTAATGGTTTGTTTAGTTTACATGTAAGTTGATTGATTTTATGCTTGTTTTCACTGTGCATATTCATAACAATGTCTATAATCTCCCACTAGCAACAGTTACTAGATAATATTGTCCACCAAAGTTAAGGCAGATGGGAAGAAATCACCTGATATTTTTGTCTCCGTTCGAATTTGAATTTAAGACATCATAACTCTCAATAACTTCATTAACACTAGGTGACATCCTTAAGTGCTACTTTTTGGATATAAATTGAAACAAAAATATTATCATTTATCAGAAACTAGAATAAATTTCCAACATGTATATCAACTGGCCTAAATTACATTCAGACTCTAATCTTCTGAATAAAATTATATAAAAAAAAAAAGAAGTCATAATGATTTATATTCCTTTTTTTGGACCTCCAAAGAATTATGGATTGTGTATGAACCAAACTCCAAAAAGGCTTGGGCCAACATCTGTCCAAGCTGGGCCTCTGCTTGAGTACTTAGATGCACATAATCTGGGCCTACTTTGAGCCCATTAGCATCAACTGTTTTCACATTAGGAAGGTGAATCCCCATTTGGGCCTCTCTTATCTCATTCATATAAGGCCCTAATGTTGTTGCCAATGCCACCTGTGGATCCACAAAAAATAAAGCCCAAAACATACGAATAAGCACCGCGATAGCAAGGTGAGATATAATATTCATACATGTTTTAAGTTATACAGTCAAGCCTCTATATAAAGATATCCTTTTTATCATTTATTTTTTTGAAACCAACGAGTTTGTTATGAAAGGTTTGACTGTATACACGAACAATATAAACAATTTCACACTATTACTTTATTAACATATCTAACTTATAAATGCTATTCAAAATACAAGAAGAAGTAATTAAGATATAATGTGAAAAGATAGGTAGGTGATAGAGTACTTAATATGTGACGATCTAATATCTTTATTATGGAGAGACATTGTTTGTTTGGTTTTAATAAATCTTAATGATTTATTTACTAAAAAAGGCAAAAGCTTCATTCTCATAAAAGTAATGGATTTCTAATAATACATGAATAAGATCCTATTAATATAATCTATGAGGAGTCACGTTTCACAAATAAAAAATTTACTGTTTTTTAATTTTTTAGAAAAGAAAATTCCAACAATTTTCTAAAACCAAAGATATATTGTTCTTGGTATATATTAATGAGAATATATAACTTTTGATCTACCTTCACATGTTGGCCTATATGTTTTAAGCAAGTCATGCAAACCCCACTTTCCCCAACCAAAAGCAAAAATAAATAAATTATAGCTATATATACTGATAATATAAAAAACACGTTTAGGATTACCTGAATAATAGGTAGAGAAGGTGCACCCAAGTCATTCCGCGCATCAATAAAGAATTTCTCCAATCTTGATTTATACAATTTAGCATCGTCAAGATTCAGAGTATCGCTCTCTCCTTGATACCAAAGAAGGGCTCGTAACGTCCCACCACCTTGTAACGCGATCCGAGTCCTATTCACCATTTGATTATAATAAAATGAACCTTGAGACCATAGGGTAATATTTGTGGAACCAATAGCACATGGTACCAAACCAATGACACCAATATTTGGATCATTTTTTAGAATAAAGTTAGCAAATGACATGCCAGGGCCAATCCCACAAACTGCATAATAATCAATGTCTTGATGCATTGGCTCTTTTGCTACTTCCCATGAAAGTCCTTTTGTTAGTCTTAGGATTGATGAATTGGACTGACATTCTGGTGGAATGTACCAATCAAAAATGTTGTTTACTACACCTCCTCTGCCAGACATGTTACTTTGTCCTGCTAAAATCACTATGTTTTTGTTGTCATTTGATGTTGTTGTGTTTGTAGGAATGACACAAAAAGGATGTGCCAAAAGAATCAAGAAAATATAGGCCAATGACATTTTTTTTCTTGGGGATGGATGAAATTGAATGAGAGGTAAATGAGAAATTGTAGTTGTTGGAATTGAGTATTTAAGTTTGACAATGAGATATAGGAAGCAAAATATGTAAACATTAGGTAATTATGCTAGTGTTTGAGATTTTTTTTAAAAAAATATCCTTAAATATCTGCTTGACCATGAAATTTGACAGATTTTGAAAATCTGATTTTTCGAATATTTTCAAGCCTGTTTTAGGAAGAAATTTAACTTCCACTCACAAAATTTCAAAAAAATAATAATACAGTAAAACACATATCCAAACACAACTTCACTTCAAAAATTTGACAAAAAATGTATAAATAATATGACCAAAAATGACCTTTAAGTCTTGAAGAAGGGCGGAATTAGAGCATTAGTTATAAGTTTGGCAGAATTCCGTAGTTTTGTGTTAAGAACCACATAATATGTATACATAATTTATCTAGAATGCAATAAACTATATTTTCTATAATTCAAAATTTATAAACTCAAAATAATTTTAGATCCACCTAGAGAGATAGTGGCTTAAGCACTAAAAAAACTGAATTTAACTACTAATTAGGTCACTAATCCATCGGTAATTTGCTGGTAGCAAATATCGTCGCTAATTCGTCGATTAACAATGAATTTTATTGTTTAACTATAAAATTTATTCGTTGCTAAATCCTATATATCTTTTAGTAGTGTGAGGTGTGATTATGCTATGCCATCACCATTGTATAAATTCAAATTTAATCAAATCTCAATACAGATAACGAATACTGAGTAGTAAAAAAAATAATCCAAGTAAACTGTCGCTTCACATGGTAAGTTGGAAAGTATGCATATGGTGGTTTTTCCAACTATGTTGTGGCTTTATATGTTAAGTTTGTGAGGATGAATATCATCATGAGTCATGACAATTAAATAATATTGAGATGAAAATTTAGTTACCATCTTACCACATAGATATAGAAGATTAATACGTAAAGTGAGGAGCAATGCATAAAATTCGAAAAAATGAAAAATGTCACATAAATTTAAGACATAAAAAGTATATATTAACTAGACATTGGGAAAAAATAGTATGGGATATCCGTGAATCCCAAGTGGAGAATAAATCATATGATTTTCAAAGATGCTTTATACACTTTTTGCAACACATGTGAAAGTGCAAGACTTTGTTTTGGTTTTTAGTATAGGACACGTTAATAATGTGACATTTAATTGCACTATTTATCCTTCAAATTAGTTGGTACAATATTGTTTATCTGTTAAAATGGACAGTTTGATCTTATTTTTTGTCTTCAAAATTGAATTTATGCCTAGCGAAGCATAAGTTCTTTAAAGGCTGCATGCAACATAACTTGTGAAATATTATAAACTAGCAGAGGCGGAGCTAGGTGGGGTCAGGGTTCGTGTGTACAGACGAACTCAATAGCTTTTTCGTAGAGCCTGTATTTGTACTAAGAAATTAAATAAATATATATGTATATTAACTTATGAACCCCTAACAAAATTGATTGACGGTATGGAAATACTTTTTACGCTAGAGTTGTGGGTTCTAATGTGGATAATTTCTACTAGAAAAGATGGTCCAATGTAAGCTTGAAATTTTGAGGCCCAACTCATGGATACCCGATTTTAGGATCATCATTTAAGTCATATTCATAGCACGTAAATAGTTACAAATTTACTTACTTCGAAGCTACATATGTTTGATGTTAGAGTTTTTCTTGTCTGATGTTTCATATGTCAAACATTTTTGCTTGAAGTTCATACATATAGGATTGTCGCTTAATCATTTTGCATGATGAACTTATGTTTGAACTTCAGTCTTATGAAACTTTAGATATAATATGTTTAAACTTATATTTCGAATTAGGAAAATGTGAACAAGATTTTTTTAAAATTCAGTACATATTAAACAACAGTATCCAAACCATGAAATTTGTAGGACAAACTACATAATTAGACATACTCTACAACCATATATACTATTATTACATATATACTTTAAAATATTATGCATTTTACCAATAATTAAGAGTTTTCTACCATATATTTGAAAAAGATACACCTAGATACATGTATTTTTGCTACCAAATACACTAAATAGGGAGAGATATGAGCGAGATGGGGAGAGAGGCGAGCGAGATTTGTTATGTATCTAAGATACATGCGAATCACACTAGATACACGGTGTGATTCGTATGCATCTCAAATACCAAGTGCATAGGAGAGTGGCAAGCGAGATGGAAGGGAGGCGAGCGAGATTTATTATATATCTCATATTCATGCGAATCCACTTAGATACAACATACCTAAACAAAGTACACCTAATTTTGACTCTTTTTCTACTGAGATACATATATTTGGACGTATCTGAACGTATCTAGAAGCACCAAAATTTGATAAGATTCAAAAAATTGTAAACTAATATGTATTTAAGTAATTAGCTTCTAAACTAGTGAAATTTATATAAGTTTCCCAAATTCGTACAATATTTTAGCCCATTAGTATTGTTACTAGTTATAAGAATTAAACTAAAACAACTTTAAAATGTCATTGATCATTCTACAAAATTAAACCCACATGCAATTTCCCATGGCCCAATCATCTCACGCAGTCCACTTCATCTTGGAGGCCCAATAACATCACCCAAGTCACCAGGGAAAACCAATGTGCTAGTGTCCAAAACATGAATTGTGTCATACTACTATAGTGCTTTATCCATCTCAAAATATTTATCGTGCTCATAAGTAAGCTCTTCTCCACGACATATTTTGACTTTTATCTTTGACCACCTGTCGATATAAATTTCCACTTCTCCGTTGGAGATGGAACTGACCCCGTCTTAAGATATAATATTTGTAGTCTTCAAGGGCAATTCCTACAAAGGGTAAATTAAGAAAAAGAAAACTTTGTTTTGAACTTATAAATGACAAGTATTCCGAGCCCAACATTTATACTTTTAGTGTATATGAGCCCGTCAAATACATGTATATAGCGAACAAAAACTAATATGAAAGATAATGTATCAAACCACTTTGTCCGAACATAATTATAACCTAAACTAGCGGGATTTTTTGTTGTTTCTTATTCCTTTCCCATAACTCTGGGCCAGTTGACTCAGGACCCACTATGAATCCCTAGTCATATAGAAGATCCAAATATACTGGACCATTTCAAATTGGACCATGAGTACTGCCTGGCCCATAAAACTTTGCCAGAAATAATGGAGCTAATCTCAGTAGATATGTCACTAAAAAACACAATGGATTCAGAAAAATAAAAACTGAACCATTAATAATATATATATATATATAATATACACATATTATATTACATTTATAGCAAAAAAAATGTTCTGCAATAAGATTGAATGTTTTATTTGGCATTTTCCTTAGAAAGAGACTTTTCAAGGCTTGCAGAGAGTGAGTAATTGCATTTGCACAATAAGAACCCCAATTGGATTCTCAAGATATGGTATCAAATCTTTTATCTACTCCCCCCCCCCCCCACCCCAAAAGATAATGACAAATATGCCCTTTTGATTAAGGGAAAATTACGTGTATAAGCAAATATATACTAGTTAATTACTTAATATAGCTATAGTTTACCTTAATTACAATTCGCGGCTTACTTTTAGCTATAATTACACAACTCAACTTTTTGGTTTTGTATAATTCGCGCATTTGTATAATTCAGAATTTGTTTAACTTTTGTATAATTCAGAATTTGTATAATATAATTTGTATAACTATTTGCACTTATGATGTTTGTAATTGTATAAATTCGTTATTTCGAGTTTATACAAAAATAACTGAATTATACAAATGTACCCTCGAATTATACAGATCCGCGAATTATACAAATGAAACAGCTTAAACTATAGCTACAACCCGTAAATATGCAAACTATAGCTATGAAGCATAATTAAGAATAATTAAGTTTATTATAATGGCTATTTGTGAAAGTTTCTCATTAAAAATGGTGCACTTATACTTTCGACGTCTAACAAATGAGGCATGTTTACCCTTTTTGTTAGTTGACCTATATTGACTGGATTTTGTTTTTAAAAAAACAATCCTAAAATTGATTTTATAATTTAAATGTGTTTCACTTACCAAATACTTGTGACAACCAAAATCCATCAACTTTTTATTTTTATTTTTACGTACGTCTCCAAAACTATGGGTAAATGTAGCGTAATCTAGCCATAAATTAAGCCATGTCACATTCAATCATCTTTATAATTTTCATACTCGTCTTGTTAAATCATTGATTCTGATATCAATCATTATTTAAAATAATTCAAAGATAATTTTAATATAATTTGATATTATTCGTTTTGAATCAGGACTACGCACACAAATTTTCTCAAAAGCTCTCACGCTATTAAGAGCTTAGGATGATTGACAATAATTCCAATCACACTTGGAATGTGTATGGCAAGAGTAGATAATGGCCTGTATTTTCCACAAGTGTAGTTCCAATCAAATACTTATACATTGACAGAAAATGGACCCTTTTCAATAAATATTTTTGCAGCCTTGAATTCAAAATTAGTCATTGCACAGTTGATGCTGACTTTTCTTTAAGAAATTTTGTATAACAATTTCGAATCACTCTTTAAGGAATAGGACACAATAATATAATGTATATAAGAGAAGTAAGTGTTAGGACCGAAATAAGCAGGTGTCATGCGGAAGCTAGCAAAACAAACCTCGAAAGACCACGAGTAAGAAGACGAAAGAGAAATATACCAAAAGACACAAAGATTTAACGTGATTCGGTCAATCGACCTACGTCCACAAAGGAGATGAGCAATTTACTATATAAACATGAGAGTACAAAATATAGAGAGAAACAACCTCAACCAATTCACTGGGAATACATGGGAGGTTCACACAAGTGATAACGTATCAATCTTGTGTCCCACAAATTCTCCCCCTAACCAAAACTCTCAAAGCCTTTAAGACTACATTGTGAATGCTGATTAAGTTAGAAGGAAAAAACATCTATTTATAGAGCCCTAAACTTTTTCCTACAAGAAAAGGACTAGCCAATCCAAAACATTTTCCTACAAGGAAAATCTATTTATGGTAAGAAACTCGGTGTAAATAATACCCAACAGTAAGTACCCTTTATTATAAGACAGACTAAAATTTTAATTGTCAACCTTTATTTTTTATTCTAATGAAGCATTTTCAATTAATGTCTGTTTCTCTAGTTAGAAAAACGGTGAATTAAATTATCCAATTTATAGCATAGTTTTGATTTCAACCTTTATTTTAACATGCTTTAATATGTAAAAAAATTGAAATTTATAGTACTTTTCATATAGTTTTTGATTATTAATTTTTTTTATTTAAAATATCAAATTAATGTAATCTAATTTAACTTTGAAAGTTAGTTAAATTGACTTTCGAAAAACACAGCATGACAATTAAAAGTGGACAGAGGGAGTATAAAGTACAATGATTATTCTAGCTACGATACATATAACCATTTCATTATTTTCTCAAGTACAATACACACTGATTGACAGCACAAAAAAAATATCGTTATAATCTTTTTTTATTAAATATTTATTCTATTAAAATGTTTGCAGTTTTTTAGAATAATTAATAGAAGAATAGTAAATAATTTGAAATAATTATTCTTTAGAATCATGATAGATAATTTAAGACCCAGGTGTATGAAGAATAATAATTTAGTGTTTATTAATCTAAACTACTGAAGTAATCCATAGTATAGTACTTCCTCAGTCCCATTTTATATGTCACCTTTTTACTTTGCACTTATATTAAGAAATAATGTAACTTTATTCTTTTACCCTTATTTAATGTTTTCTTAAGTCAACTTTATTAATAAATGACAAGATTAATTAACTATTCTATCAAGGGTATAATAGGCAAAATATAGGCAAAATATGGTAATTTAGGCATAAATTTTATAAAATGACAAGTATTGTGATCCAGCTATTTATAGAAAGGGATGACATATAAAATGGGGGAGAGAGAGTATTTGTTAAGCAACTATCAAAGTCTATTACATCTAGCTTGCGGCAATAGGTACTCCCTTCATTCCATATTAATTGAATTTTTGAGGCATTTTTCATTTTTCAAATTAACTTAATTGTTCAGTTTTCAAGACTACTTTTACAGTGTTCTTCCAATTTTACCCTTCATTTGGATTTTTGATGTGATGACTTCAATAAATCTGACAATAATTAATAAGGATAAAAATGAAAAACTATGTTCAATTTATGTCTTAATCTACTTTTCTTAAAAGGTATGAAATACTTCAAAAATTTAATCAATATGAAATGGAGGGAGTATTATGGAGCATTCAAATATTCCAATAATTAGTATGAACATTTATTACAAATTTATAATGTTAAATATTTCCTACTCTCAAGATTTGGGCTATTAAATACTCCATAGTAGTATATGTTTACTTTTATTTGTTCATTTTTTATTTTGTACGAATTTTATGTTATGTTTGAATGGTTGTTTATATATCGTTTCATAATGTATCATAGTATTATATTATGTTGTATTTAATTGTACTATATTATTTTAATGAATACAATATTTGGATAGATTATATTGTTTTTTGTCGTTAGATAATGTCACACATCAATAATTTAAAAGATAAACTTACAAGAAAAGTAGATACGAGATAGAACAATATATATATATATATATATATATATATATATATATATATATATATAAGCAG
>JAJOOS010024058.1:0-18786 GCA_029582725.1 Solanum chiquidenum
TCCTTCTTGTTGAAATTCGTTTTATTTGTCTGTAGCATCATCAAAACTATTTCTCCATGGAAGGAGTTCAAGTTTTGAGATATGGTGGCTGAAAAATGAGGAAGAAAATGAAAAAAAATAAAATAAAAATATTAAATGAGCCTTTCACGCGCTGGTATTGAGTGTATTACACTCACTATGCCATGTCAGTAAAAAGTGTCAAAATGACACAACGGGACATGACATAAGGTGCCTAAAATGAACAAAGCTTAGTTAAAGTGTCTAAGTGAAAATTGGTGCCAATTTTAGGGGGCCACCGATGGGTTACCCCTAAAAAAAAGAATATTTGTTTTCCTTTTTTAACTCAATGCAGTTAAATTTCATTCAAAAATAGCTTTTTTTTTCTTTTGTTCAAACGTTTCTCTCTCTTCACAATTTTTTCTGTAATTAGTTGTCACTCTCAACTAGTTCTAAATCATTTTTATTCAATAATCTTCATTTACTTGTAATGGACGGCTTCTTATCAATATTAATAAAGTATGGTGGTAGATACGATCCTTCAGGATAGTATTTTTTTACGATTTTTTATTTGTATTGCTATACTAATCAAACCTAAAAAATAATAATTTAGAACAGTGATACTGGAAATAAAATTATCAGATTTTTTTTGTGTATAATAAAATTTAATTATGACGTTTTTATATGAACATTCTTTTTTTGAAATTACGTAAAATTTGTTTGAAATTGGCACAGATTTTGGTATGAATTTTGTTTAAAATTTAAGGTTTTTGGTAAAAAAAAAAAATTACATAAAATTTATTTGTAAATGGTATACTGGTTATACTATTTTTGTAAGATTTTAAAATTATATTGGAATGAATTTTGTATACTGTTTACCAAATTAATGACAAGTAATTGTTAAAATTCGTATTATTTTTGTATTATATTGGCATGATTCTGCTGTGAAAAAATTACGACTTATGAGATGAAATAGTTATAATGTTAATATGAAATATGTATGAAAAGTGTGCCAAAAAAATGTATGAAATGTGTATACTCCATTCTGACGTTTTTAAAAAAATAAATGAATAATGTTATATTTTGGTACTCCATTATTATTTGGTATGTTTGTTGGTTAAAAAAAATTATATAATTTTTTTAGGCTTAAGTCATTCATGGCCACCTAAAATTATCCGTATATTTCACTTAGACACCTCAATTAAGAGTTGTACCTATTGAATACCTGTCTTGTTCAAAACATGTACCTATTGAATAGGTTTTGATGACATGGCATCATAGGTGTAATACACCTCTGAGAAGCGCATGAAGCAAAAAAACTTACACACCAATCACAAAATAACATGTCAACATTCAAAAAGTAAAGCAAACATTTCAACATTAAAAAAAATAATTCCTAAAACATATCTTCTTCCCCAATTCCAAACCACCTTATTGCATTTCCTCCTCACCAGTCACCAGCTAAATCGTTTTGCCACCTTCCCCTGCCACGCACCCTTTCTATATTCTCCTTCATTTTTCCTTTTTACTATCATTCCACCATCGCCAATATCGTCTTTGTTATCTTAGTCGGGAAAGTACTCATTAAATAAATAGCAATCAAAATTCAAAAAAATTAAAAAAATTCTAACATTATAAAATGTAGAAAAATTCAAAGAGTTGAATATGTAGGAGGGAATTTAATCAAAAAGAATAAAAATCAAATTGGTAAAAAAAATCCGGTGAACCTCCATTTTTTTTCAGCAAGACTACTTCGTATCTAAAATTATTTCCTTTGAAATTGTTAAAAAATTCAAGCCCTAAAAAACTCACACATAAAAGATATCAACAAATCTTAATTGATGTTTGAGGAAGACAATGAAATTGGAGAAATGGCAGCTATGGTGTTGATGGAAATCACCAAATCGGGATAGAAGGGAGAGGGTAGGTAGCAAATATGGTGTTGATTTTTCTAATCACCATGTGGGGGACGTACTGAGATGGCTAGTCGGCGGACTGGTTGCTACCGGAAATGTTCTGGGTGGCTGGGTGGGTTGTGTAGAGTTCATTTTTGCTTTTTTTTTTTTACTTTAAAATATTTTCTTATAATATATTTTTATATTTTTGAATCCAAATGACATATGTCACAATTTAATTCGTCGTTGTGCCATGTCATCACGAGTGTATTTCACACACTTCACATTTTTGTTTGATTATCAAAAAAATGTCGAATAGGTATCAATTCGAAGTGGTAGAGGTGTTCAATAGGTACAAACCTTAATTGATGTGTTCAAGTAATTATATGGATAACTTTAAGTGGCCGTCGATGGCTTAATACTATTAATTTCAAATTATAATCTTTTTTGGTATGATTTATGGTTTGAATGGATTTTTTTGGCATTATAATGGAATGTAATTTGATAATAATAATAATAATAATAATAATAATAATAATGTAATGAATTTGGTATACTGTTAATTTAAGATATTACAATTAATCTTTATAAGTTGAATTTATTTTGGTATACTATTGGCATGATATTGGTATAAATAATTGATGACTTTTGAGTAAAAATATGTATGAAATGTGTAAAGAAGAATTGTATAAAAGTTGTATACAATTCTGGAAGGGCTAGCTGATGTGAAATTCAAAAGGTCTAAAATAGCATGCAGTACATGTCATCGGGAGGGACATAACAAGAAGACATGTTGTCACGACCCAAAAATGAACGTGATGACACTCGTCTTATCCCACCAAGATAAGTAAGCCTAAAACCAAATATCACAGAAATGCAGAAGTACGACAAATTGAAATCTCAAAATACAATAAGTGCGGATAACTAAGTCAACTTAATAAAAACCCCAAAGTCTGGTTGTCACGTGTACAAGCCTCTAAAGTATTATAATTGATTCAAAAGAAAAACACAAGTCTCAAATGACATTGTTTCTAGAATAGAACAAAATCATAAATATGAGTAAGAAGCTCCGCTGAAACGACAAGCAGCTACCTCACAAACCTCCATAAGAAGCCTCGGACAAGGAGAAGAGAAAATATCACGAAGGTCTGGACAAGTAACCTACAAAATCGTAGAAGCAAGGGGTGAGTACCAAACCACACGGTACTCCGCAAGTAAACTTCTAAACACAAGCTAAGGGAATAGAATACGGGTACTTCTACCACCCCAAATGAACCTCCACAACTACAACCTACATAAAAATCAGCCCAACCTAACAATTCACAATTTACATAGCACACAACTATGCCTCAATCAATCAAGAATTCACTCCAGGACTTGAGCCTTCCCTTTTCGTTGAACTTCCAACTCAAAGTAATCTATTCAAATAAATGACCACGATAAGATTTCGAAACTAACAACATTCATATTACTTTATGTCTAGGCTAGACTCATAAAAACTCACACAAATCTATAGTCAAGTTCCTAATTTTGATGCCAAATAACAATTCAACTCTCATATTTCCGAATTTCAAATCTAGGGTTAAGTTTCAATTTCTCCATTATCGTAAATCTAATAATATACATATAATACAATACAATTAATATTTAATTACCTATCTCAATGTATCAAAAACTAAAATTTATAAAAGCAATTATAATAATCATATATTCTCTTATTATATAAGTGGGAGTTGAGGCTACCCATTAACTTGACATGTGGAATTACTAGATTTTTCTCTTATTATTTTCTATTCTTTCTACTATATAATAAAAGGGAGTTTATGATGGGACATTCTACTATTTACAAATGACTTAAAAATTATCTTAATAAATCATTTACAAATTACTTAAAATATTTAAAAGATATATAATAAAATAGGTTGACTCTCAGAATTCTATCAGGGTCACATATATCGGGACATAAAAAAATAGCATATATCATTTTAAAATTACCAAAAAAGTATTATAAATAATAATAATTAACAACTTAAAATACTTGAAAAACATTTTAAAAGGGTTAATTTTGTAATTCTATCCATATCACATAAATTAGGACAAAGTGACCGGTAATGTAGGTTATTTGAAAGTTACATAAAAATATTGTAAATCACAATAATTAATAACTTAAAATATATTTTTTTTAAATATGAAAATTTGGATGACTCTCCAAATTTCATTTGTGTCACATAAATTCAGACAACAAAAATAACATATATTGGGTCCATTTTAATTTATTTGTCATAAATCATGATAATTAACAACATAAAATATGTTTTGAAAAAGATACAAAAAATTCCACTGATTCTTGAAGTTAATCTATCGTAAAAATATTATAAATCATGATAATTGACAACATAAAATATTTCAAAAATAAATACATATAAAAAAATTCGATTGATTCTTGAAATTAATCTATCGTTAAAAATTATGTATAAAATACAATAAATTGTGATAATTGACAACTTCAAATATTTATTAAAAGAACACAAAAAAAATAAATTGACTGATCTATTTAGAAATGACTTAAAAAGATAAATCATTTACAAATGACTTCAAATATTTAAAAGATATATAATAAAATAGGTTGACTCTCAGAATTCTATTAGGGTCACATATATTGGGACAGAAAAAATAACATATTTCATTTTAAAATTACCAAAAAAGTATTATAAATAATAATAATTAACAACTTAAAATATATGAAAGACATTTTAAAAGGGTTAATTTTGTAATTTTATCCATATCACATAAATTAGGACAAAGTGACCAGTAATGTAGGTAAATTTAAATAACTCACTATATTTTATCTGTACCACATACATTAGGACAAAAAATAATAGATATTGGGCCCGTGCATTGCACGGGCTCTTTGTCACTAGTATATATATATATAAGAGAACATTAGGCCCGTCTACGTGGCGCCACCACAAATAAGAATTTCCTTTTAATTTATTTATTTACAAAACTAGCCTCCCCTTTCATGAAAAGTTGTGAAATTTATGAAAAGTTGTGACTTTTATGAAGAGTTGCGACTTTTATGAAGAGTTGAAACTTTTATGAAAAATTGCGACTTTGCAACTTTTCCAAATAGTTGTAACATTTCCGATAATGCACAATAAACATTTGTTCACACTACCCTTTGTTGTCTATAAATAGAGGGATTTCCTCTCATTTTAAAACAACAAAAATTCTGAACGTCTTCTTCTTCACAATTAAATTTTTGTGTACTTTGCTCCTGTTGAGTGGCTCACTGACACCATTGCTTATGTTACAGATCCTGGTATGTCTTTTTACATTATTAATTTATGCTTATATTATTAAGAATAAATAATAAGATGTAATAATTTTCATTTCCCTTTACATTATTAATGTTTGTTATTACATAATTTTGTATGTAAGATAATATAGTGTTTTAATTTAATAACTGATAGGTTTTAAGTATTATTTTATAAATTTTTATAATATTAAATTCCCGCGCGAATCGCGAATAATTTTACTAGTAATAATATAGAAGAAGATCGAACCCCAAATTATCTTCAAGTTACATTCAGTAACTTGAATCGAGAAAGCCAAACAATCACCCATTTATACGTATAAACCACCTGAGCATCTTTCCAAATTTCAATTTCTCAAATGGAAAAGAAATTGATCACTAATTAATGATGACATTCAGATCTTGACCCTTAAATCAACAAATCACAAACAAAATTAAATAAATTCGTCCACCCTTATAAATCCAAATTCCAAAGCCATTAATGCCTACACAACTTACTATTATTATTGCCTTATCCATTCCTAATCCTCTATTCTTTATATATGTTACTCCCTCCGTTCACTATTGTTTGTCAGGTATACTAAAAATAATTATCCAAAATTAATCATCAATTTAAATAATCAAGAAATAATTAGTCACTTTTTTCCAATTCTGCCCTTAATAATTACATAACTACTAGTTTCAAAAAGTAGTCATTTTAAAGTTGCAGGACTACTTTAATAAGAAAAAAGTTACTTTTACAATTTTCAAAAAGTACAAACCATTTTAATAATGATTGATATTAGGGTTATATTAATCAAATTACACTTTATATTAATTTTTTCTTAAAAATTATACATAATCTTACCTTAACAAACAATAGTAGACGGAGGGAGGGAGTACTACATTAACAATTGATAAGAAAAAGAATGAAAATGCTAGATAGAGTTTGTATTACCGTGGTTTGTCTTTTTCGAATTACGGCCGATGTCTTCTTCTTTTCCAAGTTACAATAAAAATAAAAATAAGGACAAATTACATTTCACTTATTTCCATTATCCCCTATTACTTTTAAAAATCTCTAAAATCCCTTATTTCTTTAATGTATTTGGGCTACATATTAATGTATCTGAGACAATATTTAATGTATCCGAGCTAGTTTTTAATGTATATGAGCAACATATTAATGTATCCGAGCTAGTATTTAATGTATCCGAGCTAGTTTTTAATGTATCCAAGACAATATTTAATATATCTGAGCTACATATTAATGTATCCGAGCTTCAATTATTGTATCCGGTTTTTTTAATTTTTAAGGGATTAATGTAATTAGAAACTTATTAGGGATAGATTGTAATTTCATATTAAAACTATGGGATTTATATAATTTACCCTTAAAATAAATGTTAAACCTCACTAACTCTTTAAATATATGGATCAAGTGATATAGGGTATCAACTTAATACTTGGAATTGACCCATTAACCACCAACTAAATAAATAAATGATTTAATATATACCCATCAATAAAATAATCGTAGTTATCGAATAGCTTAAAATTCTCAAATCAATTTCACCCGATTGATCATAAAATTACTCGGGGCAACTATCGAGAGGGGTAAAATAGTAATTTTATGAAAATTTTCAAAAATGACCTTTCGGATCATTACATTATACCACAAAAAAATCATGTTCGTCCTCGAACATAAAGAAGAAGGAAGGAAACCGACATTACGAGAAGCTTGATGTATAATTTCCAGAGTCAAGTGCAACTGTGCAACTACTAAGAACTGAATTTCGACACAAAGTAGCATATATGAGGGCTTGCATATAAAGGTGCTAGAGATATACGGAGAATTCCATCCAAGACCAATTTTGGATATGTAATTGGATTTGGTGTAATTGAGTGTAACTTATATACTTACTTGGTCAGATAATTGGGTGTAATGAACAAGTAACTCATTTAACTGACACAATTTTATTTAGACCCAATTATCTTTAAGAACATAAATTAAATATTATTTTTTACAATTATTGTTTTAACTATTCTTCTAGAAAATGTAAAATAATGAAGAATCTCAATAAAACAAAAAAAGAAAAATTTCAACAATTAACTTAATATGAACTAAAGGGAGTATAATTCAACTAGTAATTAAAAACATAAGTAAATTCAACTAGTAGCTAAAATTGTGTTTGTTGACTTCCACTCATCAGGAAAAAAATGTACCCAGTTCGTTGAAAATAATTTACTCACCATTTTAAAGTTTGAACACCCTTAACAAAATTCTTGATTTTCCCACTGACATGGTGTGATTACAAGTTGATTACTTTTAATTCTTTCATTTTTCTATTTTTATTTATTTTTTATTTTTATTATTTTAAATTCTTTTTATTTTTATTTTTATTATTCTAATGTTTTCTGAATATATATTTATATTATTATATTTCATTTCTTTCTCATACTCAACCTTTACTTCTTGTGATTCTATGCAATTTTTCGTATTATCTATTGTTTTCATTAATATAATTTTGTTAGCATTCTAATTTTTAAATTAAAGTAGAATTCATTGTTGAATAGGGTAATAGACTTATGTTTTCCTTTTCTTTTAAATTATATTTATGTATGTTATGTTGAAATTTGACATAAGGGTATTATGTTAAATTTTTTGTTTTGAATTTAAAACTTATGTTAATTTTCAATTTAATTTGTTTTAGGAGTATTGACTCAATATTTTATATTGCAAGCTATTTTTTTTGGTTAGACATTATAAATCACCTTTTTGTCAAATATTTCTATATTTTTATGACATTATATTTATAATATTAATTTTTTTTGTCAAACTCGCATTTCATGATGTTCATAGAATTTTTGTACTTTTAGTTTTATGATTAATTTAATTAAAATATGCTAAATTGAAAAATATAAATCAATTATTTTTTATAATATTAGTTAAGAACATATGTTTATTAATTAATATATTTGTAAAAGACAATATATATCTTAAATATTCGATTTAATATCATTTATAAAGACTCTTACTTGTCTAATATAATTTTTTGAGTATAACCTTATGATTACACTTGTGCAACCAAACTATACACTTGTAATTACACTGTGGCAAACAAACAAGTCATCGTAATTACTAAATTGTGTAATTATCAGGCTGGTAATTATTATCCTAGTAATTCCACCGATTCCAATTACTTGGAGGCTTTCCAAACAGACCCTTCATGAATTTTCATTGAAGGTCTTTGGAATATTCTAGTTGGATAGAATATTTTAGAAACGGGGCTTATTTGTTAATATGTAGAGACTTGTTTAATAATTATTACTTACATATTAGCCCTTAATTAATTAGTATAAATAGATGGGTATTCATTTGTAAAATCATTCAACAAAAATCAAAGTTCTCTACAATACAATCTTTCTTGGGTGCTTAGTAGAAAACCAAGGATGTGACATTTTTCTTGCATTTTCCAATTTTCGTTTGTTAAAGTGAGACTAATACTACTAATAAATACTCCCTCACATACATTACAAAAGGGTGAAAAGACTCAAATATGTAGGTGTGTACAAAATCGAATCGAAAAAATATTATTAGGTCATTGCTATTGGGTTATTGAATTAATGACTTTTTAATGATTTTATAAAAAGTTTTATTGGGTTATCGATTTGGTATCAGTTTTTAGTATTGGATTATTGGATAAACCGATAACCCATTAAGACGATAGTAAGTTACTACTATACCCTTCATAAATATTAAATATTAATAATTTAACGACACTATATTAGTACTCCACACTACGGTCTACACACTTCACATGTCATAGTACTTCTACTTCACATAAAAATTTTCATATTATGGTTTGGTTGTAACGTGTTATTGTAGCCTTCGTACTATATCTACTTTTATTGATGTAATTTCTCATTATATTTCTTCTTTCACTATATCAAAACATTTACTGATTTGCTTGTCTCACTATATCATGCCAAATTGTTAGATAAGTGAGAAATCATATATTTGATTTATGAGCATTTTCTTATTGGGTAAATCAAAAATTGAACCGTTAATGACAAAAAAAATCAATAAAGAATATCTTATTGGTTTAGCATATTTAAAAACTGAAAATAGATAAACTGAACCGATAATACATAAAATTAATCTGAACCGACCGATGCACACCCCTACAAATATGTCATCAAACTTTGAGAAAAGGTTCATCTATGTCATCCGATAAAAGTTTGACTAATTTATACCATCTTCGTTTGAGAAAAGGCTCACAATTTCGATTTTGCAAAACCAGAACTGAGTCTTTCTCAAACAAAAATAGCATAGATGAACCAAACTTTAATTAAATGGCATAAATGAACCTTTTCTCAAAATTTCATGGCATATTTTAGGCTTTTCCCCTAAAAAAAGAAGAAGAAGCAATTTGGTGTAAATTCTTATTGTTCACAATCATAGACTATCAACGCTATTTGTATGGAAGCTTGAACTCATAACCTCTCATCCATTATTGCATTGTCTTTACCATTTTTCATTGACCAAGTTTACACAAATTATCAAGAACTATATATAGTTAAAATGTCCGAAGGAATGCCTTTCAACTTCATCTCATTTAATTTAAGGTTTATAACAGTATCTAAGTATCTATCTTTGCAACGGGCATCTATGATGATGTTATAGTTGAATATGTTGTTTGATTGACTTAAATGTTTTGGAAAATGTTTTCTAAATCAACTCATTTTCTTCAAATTTAAGGAAAATGACTTACTTTCAAAAATGAAGGAAAACATTTTTCAAAACTCTACTTGATCCTTCAACATTTTTTCTTACCCTACTCCATACCCCGGACACGACCCCCTCATAAAAAAAATTAAAATTTTAAAATTTTCTTCTTTCTTAATTATCAAGTCTATTTTTACTCCTACCCTCAAACCAAACCCCCCCCCCTCCCCCAAAAATAAAATAAAAATTATTTTAAAAAATATTTCAAATTTAAGATTTTTTTTACCTAACCCAACCCCTACCACCCCTATCCCCCACTCCCATAAAGCTATTGTTTTGGAAAATATTTCAATTAAAGAATAGTGCTCATTAGATGAAATGGATAGAAGTAAGTTAAATTTCAGTATGAACCAATTTTCAAAGAAAAATATAAACGGAAAAGGCTCAAAAATGCTCCTAACCTATTAGAAATGGTTCAGAAATACCCTCCTTCCACCTATTGGTTTAAAAATGCCCTTAACGTTTTTTTGGGCTCAAAAATGCCCTTTAGAAAAGAAAGATGTGAAAAGAATACCATTGCCATTCTCTTTTGGTGTGTCCCTAAATGTCCGTTTTGATTGACTTATTTTAGATGCTTTTTAAGTCAAAATAGCTTTTAAGGAATTTTGAAATGTTTGAATAAAATTAAAAATTATTTATAAGCATTTATTTTAAAGCCAACATAACAAAAATAAGCCAAAAGCCTTAAGTTAGAAATCGACTTTTGGCTTATAAGTAATCCAAACATGCCCTGCCAATAGCTTTTTTTTTTTTTGTGATATTCTACCTTTCTAACGGTAAAGGTACACGAGATTAGTAGGGATAGGTTCACATATTCAGTTGGGTTTTATCAAATTTTAATTTTATTTTTTGATATTCAATTTTGGAAAAGTGTGCATTAGATATCAAATTGAACGGGTTTGATTTGGTTTGGTTTAGATTGATTTTATATAATTTTGATTTGATTTGCTATTTTTAAAATGTTTGTTTTATGAAATGAGAAATAAAGTAAGCACAGAGTATAAGATCATTTCTTGAATTTTTAGACCAAATAATTTATATTTTCAAATGAAAAAAATAAATGTTTTCCATGGATACATTAATTTTTGGAAAACTTACATAAATATACTATATTAAAAAAATATTTACCATTTATAGCTGTAACCTTTTTTTTTTCACTTGATCAGTTTTAATACATTTATAATACAATTTTAATACATATTACAAAGAGTAATTCATTATTCACGTATAATACAAGTTTTATTGATGAATAATACATTTATCACACATTTTAATACACTTATAATGCAATGGTTAATTTCTTACCAAACAAGCATAATATATTTTAAAAAAATAATTATAATACATATATATTGCATACATAATTCACTTTTAATACATATTGCAGATTTAATATAGTATTGTTATAAATTGCTATAAATGGTAATAAATAAAAAGTATCGCTAAAATCAGTAATTATTTATAAAAAGGTACTCATCTAAGTAATTTTTCCTTAATTTTCTAGCCTACCAACCAATAAACATGTTAATTGGGCCGGCTTGTCCGGTTTCAGCCTATTAAGGCCGGGCCGGTAATGGCCCAAGTCCGGACTGACAGCCGACCACTTTTAATAGTGGGTGGGACGGTCGGGATATTTTTAATGCTCAGGTCCGGTGTTATTGCAGATATATAGTTGAGAGAAAATATAAAAAAAAATTATACCTTCAATCGCTAGTCGTCTTCGCTTATGATATATAGTTGAGAGGTATAACTTCAACCTTCTTAGCATGACGTAAAAGATCGAAAGAACCTTTCAATTAAAAAAACTCTAACATAATAATATCCATCATTTTTACAATTTTATTTATTTATTTTTAATTAAAATACTATTAAAATATATTTTTATTAATATTTATACGATATTAAAAATTTGGTACTCATTAATAATTAATATGGAATGCACACACAATGCAAATATATAGCGATAAATATTTAGTGAAAGAGAATTTTTTTTAAAAAAAAATTAGAAATTAATTAAAGCAAAAAATAGTCAATTAGATATTTGGATTAACAAATAATAATAGCAAATAAGGAAGAAGGGGGGGGGGGGATTGAAGCCTTGCGCACATTAATGAAACTCGACACCAGCATGGTAAACTATGCCTTTTACCAGTCACACCATTAAGGATTTTGGTTCACAAGCTTAATACATGACCAATTCGTCATACATATACATATAAAGTTTTAACCGAAGTCACTGGATATCGTGACACCTCCACCCATGCATATAGATCCGCCCCTGCCTAGTTTCATAGTGAAATAAATTCATAGCTTTTCTTTTGCTAACAAGTGGCTTCCAAAAACCAATTGCAGATTTGATCTGTAATTCATTGTTTCAGAATATCTCATCGTTGCATTATTACATCTCTGATTCACATTCCTTGTCACTAAGAGTGTTTACCAGTTTGGGGAAGAATATCCCAAGTTGGTTCCACCATCGGAGAACTGGTACAAGTGTATCAGTCAATTTGCTTGAGAATTAGAATTGTATCGGATAACTTTTTGAGATTTGTTGTATGTTAATCTAACAAATTAATTGACACCATAGCTCACTTGATTCCCTTATGTGATGATGGAGTGTCGTCGACGACCCAAAAACTTGCCTTATCCAACCATTCAGAATAATCTCCACACTATGCTATTCATTTTTTCTTGGTACCTTTTGCTGGCGTATAGGATACATCAAGCCCAAATAGAAAAACACCAAATGACTATGGACTTATTTGCTCAAGTACTCTTTCTGGAGAAATGAAGGATTTTGGATTTTGTTTGTTGTATAGATTGTTGGGATATACTCCCTTTGTCCCTAATCACTTGTCCACTTTTAAATTGACACACCTATTAAGAAAATAATTAATGACATAGTGAGTTTACCATTTTACCCTTATTAATTATGAAGTGGATGAAAAATTCTACATTTTAAAAAGTAATTAGTCATTTAATTGAGGGTATAATAGGTAAAAAAAAATTGTCCTTTCTTGATTTGTCAAAATGGACAAGTAATTAGGGACAGCTATAAAAAGAAAAGTGGACAAGTAATTAGGGACAACTATAAAAGAAAAGAATTGTTAGTATTTTTTTCAGTTTAGGAATAAATCGTTTTTGACTTTTATTAGATTAAAAGAGAAAAAACTTTTTATTTCCTTAAAAGAAGAAAGATGAAAATACTGGATTTCTTTGTTTCCTTAAAAAATGAAAAAAGCAAATATTGTTGTTATTGGTTATTAATAGATATTGATGGTGTTTAAATACCCTTGGTGTTTAATGACTATCTAAATACACTAAATGGTATTTAGTGATTGTTGATAACTATTGATCATGATTGTTGGATACCTTAATGATGTCAAAATACATTTAATGATATTTAATGGTTGTTGATAACTATTGATCATGGTTGTTGGATACCTTAATGGTGTCAAAATACACTTAATGGTATTTAGTGGTTGTTGATAACTATTGATCATGGTTGTTGGATATCTTAACGGTGTCAAAATACACTTAATGATATTTAATGGTTATTGATAACTATTGATCATGGTTGTTGGACACCTTAACGGTGTCAAAATACACTTAATGATATTTAATGGATGTTGATGACTATTGGTTATGGTTATTGGATACACTTAACGGTGTCTAAATACACTTAATGGTATTTAATGACTATTAATTATGACAAGAAATATTTCATCTTTCAAATTTTTCCCTTCTACTGAAAAGTATAAATAGGGGTGGTGGTTCTCAAGAAAAAATTATCTTCTTTTTTTCTGAAAATTTTCTTGCCCACACAAGACTTGATTGAGAGAGTTAGCCAAGAATTAGTAGAAGACTGTAATCCTGGAGTCTAGTTACTGAACGAGTTGTGTGAAAGCTTCAAAGATTAGAGTTTCACAAGTTATTCATTTTACATTATTATGCTATTATGTTTGTTCGTGATCTTGAATAATGCTTTCGCTGTGCATATTTTAAGATAAATATGATGCCGCAACCAGTTAATGTCAAATACTCTAATAACATTAGAAATAAAGTCATGGTGTGGGAGCAGCAACTATGACAACATCGACTGCCTATGAACAGGGGCGGCTCAAACCTGTTGGTGGCTTAAGGACAAAATCAAACTAGAGGCATTAAAAAAAAAATTAAAAATTAAAAATGTTTTTATTTTAAATCTATTTTTCTAGCTTTTTGAGATGCAAAATTGTTAATAATTTTTGTGTAGTCAATCTCTTCTAATAATTCTTTTTCAATCAATAATATAGCCAAACCACTTCTAAATTTATCAAGAGCACCTTTTTGAGATTTTATCATGTTATCAATTTTTCTTTTTCATTTAGGTTTTGAATGAATGGATTCATATTTTGTACTTGACATATTAAAATCTAACAAATATTTGAAGAACTATTACAATATCAAATAAAAAGTATAATAAACATAAGACACAAAACAAAATAATATTAGAAATTAAAATGATATTACCGAATTCAAGAACTATAAAGACTTGATTTCCGAAAATGAATTGGGCTGCTGCACTATATATTTTTCTCCAAATTTAAAATATAAACTATCAATAGAATAAGAAAATTCTTAAGCTTTGAATAAGAGAGAGATATAAGATTAGAAAAGAGAAAGAGAAAGAGATAGAAGAGAAGAAGAGAGGATGATAGAATATATAAAAATAAAATTAGAAAAAGAATAAGGTAAAAAAATAAATATAAATTATACATTAAAAAAAAAGTAGACAACTCTTTATTGGAAAGGAAAAAAGTAATTGTCATATCTATCACTTCATTAATACCGTTTGCATTTGTTGTCTTAGTTCTAATTTTTTTTTTTTAATTTAATCCTACCTAATTAACTAAAAAATTATTGGAGGCCTAAGGCCAAGGACTTTTTTTTTATACCTTACCAGCCATCCCTGCCTATGAAGAGCACATGTTTTCTCTGTTTGAGAAAGAGATTCGCGAAAGAACTTGGGTACGCAAGAATCTCAGCCTGAATGGGAAGACTTTATGGATGCTGAAGATTATGAACACAAGTTCAATGTAACTGATATACTTGTACGTTGCTTCAGTTGCGAGCATGTTCAATTCAGAGTAGAATTAATGTTTGGTGCTTCAGTTACAAGCTTGATATAAAAAATTCAGTTTGTAACATTAATTATTGAGCTTTATTATCCTTGAGGTGATTAATTAAACTATACTAAGAAAAGCTAATAATTAAAGATCAAATTGTCCTTTCTGTTGTAGCATTTTGAAGCTCGTTGATAAAGTCATTATTAAAAAAATAAAATAAAACAGTATTGCTTTAAACTACAAAGCTTTGCCTAACATGATTTTGAAATGCCAAGTCAATTGCAAAACATAAGAAATTTTCTCATGTCTTTTTTAGTCTCAAAACTTGTGGCCTGAACTAAATTGCTAAGAGAGGATTACTCCAATCCTAGGTCATATCGAAACTTGTGGCCAGAACAAAATTTGTAACAATGCACTAATTTAAGAAAGTCAGAGGTCTTATATCATTTAGTGATTTTAGCATGTAAAAAGTAAAGACATGATCCATACAAGCTTATTATGGCTAATTTCTAAGTCAAAATACTATAAAATTTATTCAATTTGAATATTGCTTTCAACTGGACTAGAACAATATTGATCAGTATAATATATTTTACATATTTGAATCAAAATCTAGGTGCCCAAAAAATGGAAGTTTGAATTTTAATTTGTGGTTATCAAATTTTGAGTAGTTTCCTTCTTTTATATATTCGAGTGACTTTCTACTTACAAAGTTTTGCTCTTTTATTCTCGTGTTATCATTTCTCCATTCCAGTACTAAGGGTCATGTTGCCAGGAGTATTCAAGAATGTGTATCTCAAATATGGTCATTTGATTACTGTTCATTTAGAAGAAGTGTTTGATTAGAATACGGAAGAAATTTGGAAAGGTAAGTAACACAATTATGTTCTTTCTACAAAAGAATTATGTTCACTATATAGCCTACGCTTCTCATTGGATCTTGTAAATTAGTTACTTAATATTGTTCTATGATTGAATTGATTTATAAATTTCTATGACCTCACTCATATTTACAAAAATCAAAGAAACTCTTCTAACATAACTTTCAATAGGTTTACACTTAGTGTGAACTGAAGAGCTCATTGTTGACACTTTCTATTATAAAATACATTTCTTTCCTTTTATAGTATCCTTAATCACAAGGTTTACAACACTTTGTAAATGTCACAAGTTCTTATACTCCACCTTTGTTGACAGGTAGCTCTAGGTCTAAAAGTGGACAGAGAGCTTCCGTTCTAATAAGACATGAAGCAATGTGGACACTAAGGAAACCAAAGAGCAATACAAAAGTTTGAACACATGTAAAGTCAAAGCTGCATCACTCCTTACAATTACTAGATGAAAAAAAAATTACTTAGGCTACTAATGATCAGGGGCGGTTCTGAAGGCTTGGCCAGTGAGGCCATTGCCTTAGGCCTCAAAAATTTGAAGGCCCCAAATTTATTTAAATCATTGTTATTGATTTTATTATATATTAATATAATTTATATAAATAAAATTGCTATTGTATATTTTTTATTATTATTTGTTTGAGAGTATTTTTTACCAATAAGTTCATAAATTCTCATAATCTTTTCACTCATTATTTGATATATTTGTTTTAACTTTCAATTAAATTTTATCCTTTTTATATAGGAACTAAGTTATATATATTGATAACATAATGAATTTTTTCCCAATCTTTTCTTAAACTGCGTGAACACAAAAATATTCATGCACAAGTTTCCTTTCGTTTTAATTTAATATATTATATGAAAATTTTATAATTTGTTTTATATATTTACCAATGAGAGCTACTTAATGAAATGAATTATATCATTTAAAA
Organism: Solanum chiquidenum; assembly: GCA_029582725.1. Taxonomy (NCBI): domain Eukaryota; kingdom Viridiplantae; phylum Streptophyta; class Magnoliopsida; order Solanales; family Solanaceae; genus Solanum; species Solanum chiquidenum. The sequence goes on from JAJOOS010024058.1 coordinate 16,910, forward strand.
ATAATTATATCATTTAAATTGATCAAATATTCGATAAGAAGATGTATATATTTTTGTTACTATCCATGTTCAAAACTTCAACTATTAAGTTATGTATGTTCTTTCTTTTTCTTATTTGTGAAGATAGCCAAATTTAAATTTAAATTTGAGTTTTGAAGCTTAACATCCATAATCCAACACTTTATTTTTTGTACTCTTCTTCATTTTCTTTTTGTGTGTGTGAAAATTATTATTTTTTGTCTTAAATGATTAATCTATTGTATAGAAAATAAATTTTCTTGTTAGTGTATAAACTTTATAAAATAAATTGAAGAGCCTCTTAATATGATTTTGCCTTAGGCCATGAAATCTGTTGAGCCGTCCCTGCTAATGATACGTATATACTATATGTATTTAATTTCATTGTGGTTTGATTTTATTATAATGGAGTCTGGATAGCTTCGAATTTGATAAAATTCTTAATAGAAATCACAGGTTTCTTGGTAGTGCAGTAACTAAAGCAATATACTGAAAGGGTCATGATATGATATTTACAGGTTCTGTTGATCTTTTAAAAATTGTTTCTCATGTATTGAAATTAAAATTATTTTTCATGTATTGCATTTATTATGTGATAGACGTGTTGTGAGAGTTCTTTAACGATGTGAATTTTTGTATGCTTTACATGATATATCTATTTGAGTAGCCTTTATGTATAACTTTTTTTTCTTGTCAATTACTACTACCACCTTCATTTTGTCCCTTTATGATAAAAAGTTATACATTAAATAAAATTTAAGATTTCAGAATACATTAAAAAAATTGTTGGGCCTCGTGCGATGCACGGGCCTCCCTTCTAGTATAAAATCACATCTTAACATTTGCTAATGAGTAGCCTATCCAAAATTCAATTGCAGATGAGCATTGGAACTATTAGTAAGTCGCCTCACATCACAAAGCTAATGGAGCAAAGGGTACTATTTCTTCCACTGGAGTCGGAGTAGACAGGGGCGGAGCTACAGTCAGTGATGGGTGTGCAGGTGAACACCCTTCGTCGGAAAATACCGTATATATAGGTCAAATTAATGAAATTGTTAATATATACATAAGTTTGCACACACTTGACATAATTAGAGCCCTTGGCTCAGTGGTAAAGAGCGAGTTAGAAGCTTCGAGGCCTGAGGTCGAAGGTTCAATTCTTGCTAACTTTAAGTTTTTAACATCATTTTTTGTTAGTCAAAACTCACTAAATATTTTGTTGGTTACTTTTTAAAATTTTGCACACCCTTCATAAAATGTCTGGCTCCACCACTGGGAGTCAGAGTCGGAGTTGGAGTCGGAGTTGGAGTTGGAGTTGGAGTTGGAGTTGGAGTTGTGTGATAATAGAGAATTAGAATCAAAGTTGTCAAAAAAGAGGAACATGTATATCTTCTGCTATCAGAAATATTGAATTATGATATTGGATTTTCTCTTGTTTTTTTAATTATTCATCTTTCTGGCAAAGCTAAAAGGTTACGTTCATTTATCATATCATTCAGAAGGTCAAAGAGGTTTGGGAAAAGGTCTGATATACCCCTTAACTTAGTCATTTAAAACTGATATATCCCTCGTCACACAAAAATTTTAATTTTCTAATGTAAATTTGCTAATTATTGGAATATCATGTCATAATACTCCCTCTGTCCCATTTTATGTGGCAACATTTGACCGGGCACGGAGTTTAATAAATTGATAAAGACTTTGAAATGTTTACCAAATTGCCCTTCAAAAAAATAGACTTATTTTTCTCTCTCCTAATAAATGTATTGGAGTACTCTTTTCAAGATTAAGTGGGACCAACAAGGGTAAAAGAGGAATTATACCTTTAAATACTTACCAAATAAGGAAATGTGACATTC
>JAJOOS010024059.1:0-16282 GCA_029582725.1 Solanum chiquidenum
TTGGTGCTCAATACTACTCCCAAAATATACTTAGTTCATATGGTTTTTTTAAAACAAAATTCTTCTTTTGTTTGAGATAATTACTCAAAACTTAGCTTAAAAGCTCTCTTGGAAATCGGTTCCTCTCTTGTTTAAATGTGAAAACATTACTCCTGGTTACCTATGTCTACATCATTAAAAGATGCAGGCCAAATGTCATCAATACATTGAATGTACGAGTGTGTGAGGGGAATACTGAACATAACATAAGCTTGAAAGGAATCTGAAATACCTTGGCTTTAATCAGCTCATGAATAACTTACTCAAATGCAAAGTAAACAACAATAATAGTGCAGTTATACAAAGTATTTAAAATAGTAGGTAGAAATTCAATTTGTTGAAGAAATGCAATTTAATTTACTCATATAATAAAGTAATATAATTATTATGGGAGTGTCTCTAACCGATAATCACAACTATGAGCCTAAGTGGTAATACGTCTTTCCCACGCTGACAGAACTGTCTTATACTTTGCTGTCATATAGAACACCTTAACTAAATGGATCCACTAGTCTATGCATAAAACAACTAAAGAATCATCTAAAAAGTATGATCATTTACTACCCATGATAGCTACATGGTTTATGGAGACTTGAGTTATTATGAACTCACATTTCCATTTTGGTGCTCAATACTACTCCCAAAATATACTTAGTTCATATGGTTTTTTTAAAACAAAATTCTTCTTTTGTTTGAGATAATTACTCAAAACTTAGCTTAAAAGCTCTCTTGGAAATCGGTTCCTCTCTTGTTTAAATGTGAAAACATTACTCCTGGTTACCTATGTCTACATCATTAAAAGATGCAGGCCAAATGTCATCAATACATTGAATGTACGAGTGTGTGAGGGGAATACTGAACATAACATAAGCTTGAAAGGAATCTGAAATACCTTGGCTTTAATCAGCTCATGAATAACTTACTCAAATGCAAAGTAAACAACAATAATAGTGCAGTTATACAAAGTATTTAAAATAGTAGGTAGAAATTCAATTTGTTGAAGAAATGCAATTTAATTTACTCATATAATAAAGTAATATAATTATTATGGGAGTGTCTCTAACCGATAATCACAACTATGAGCCTAAGTGGTAATACGCCTTTCCCACGCTGACAGAACTGTCTTATACTTTGCTGTCATATAGAACACCTTAACTAAGTGGATCCACTAGTCTATGCTTAAAAATACTAAATAATCATCTAAAAAGTATGATCCTTTACTACCCATGATAGCTACATGGTTTATGGAGACTTGAGTTATTATGCACTCGCATTTCCATATCGGTGCTCAATACTACTCCCAAAATATACTTAGCTCATATGTTTTAAAAAAAAATAAAACTCTTTCTTTTGTTTGAGATAATTACTCAAAACTTAGATTAAAAGCTCTCTTAGAAATCGGTGTTTCCTCTCTTGTTTAAATGTTAAAACATTTACTCACTGGGAATATACTTTTTTTGAAGAAATGAACTTCATTTGTTATTCGTACTTAACTCAAAACTCAAGTCTTAAAACAAAGTTAAAACGTTTTCAAAAGACTTTTGAAATGACTCTAAGAACTCTCTAGACTTGGCTCTTAACTTTCTTTGAATTTGAATTAATTAATTCAAAGATTGTGATTTGTGATAAGAAAGATCTCATAATGTTTAGGAGTGTTTTATATAGTTAAACATGAGAAACGATCAAGAAATCACTGTCTAAAAGCAAGTTCGCGCCGTAGAGATGCATTTAAATATTTGATCGTGAAATAAATTTTGAAATAGAGGAGTTCGCGTCCTCTCCGCGATGCGGAGGTGATTTTTGTGCACTAGGGGAGCAAGTCTGTGACGCGGACTTGTGTGCCAAAACCTGTTCGACTTTTTCCTTCTTCGTTTTCTCACCCCAATTTGCCTAAATTCGATTCTTTTTCTCAATCCCTCTTTAGATTCAATTACCCAGTATAGATACACAAGAATCTAACTCAAAACAACTCTTAAATTGACCCAATTCCATCAAGAACTCCACAATCCAATCAAATCTCAAGAACTAAAGCAAACTTCAAGAACACCACACTTACAACTTTCTAGAAACAAATTTCGCTGAAACAAACATGACTGGCACGTGGGTGAACGAACCCAATGCTATGAAAGTCTCACATACCTTTTTAGGGATCAACCCTTGTCGAAACAACTTCAATTCCGCAATAAATCTCTAAGTACGCCTTAACTTGTATCCACTTTTCTCTTCTCTCAAAGCCCTATCATATTTCTTAATTGTGTAAACTGAAATAACTCAGTTTAGACCCCAAATAACTTGCTAAAAATGAAATTAATTAATTGGGTAAGGAAAAGACCAAAATACGCTTCCAAAATTCGGTTTTGACTTTCCTTATCTAGACAACCCAACTTTGAATGGGCATATATCACTCATACGAACTCAGAATTGAGTAAACTTGGTGGCGTTGGAAAGATAATTCCAAGATATTTCCTAAGGTATCCGGAAGCACACCTAATGCATCCTGATCTAGGAGTTATGGTCGTTTGAAATTGACCCAAAACTCAAACTTAACTTAATTTTGTCAAATTTCCAGATTTTCATTCTTTCCAAAAACGACTCTTTCTAATTCTAGATCTTTCTGGTTCTTTCAAATAGCGAGATGTTTCAATATCTTCCCCTTGGGAACATTCGTCCTCAAATGAGATTACTCTTAATAGGCTAAGGGTGTAACATCTAACATTCAACTCAAACACCCAACAAGCAATGCAAATACAACATGCCAACTTATAAATTAAAGAGTACTAAGGAGAGAATTAGTACCTTGGTCTGGAATTTCTCCTGTTTCAAAGAGATGTGGATATCTCTTCTTCATATCCTCCTCAGTTTCCCAAGTGGCTTCCTCAACAAACTTATTTCTCCACAGAACTTTGACTGATGCTACCTCCTTTGTTCTCAACTTGCAAACTCGGCGGTCTTGGATCTAGACATGGATCTCCTCATAAGACAAGTTGTCCTTAATACCAATATCTTCAGTAGGTATGATAAGTGAAGGATCTCCCATGCATTTTGTCAACATGGAGACGTGAATTACCAGATAAACCGCTGCTAACTCTTGGGGTAGCTCTAACTCATAAGCTACGTTACCAACCCTTTTGGATATTTTGTAAGGGCCATTATACCGGGGACTAAGCTTCCCCTTCTCACCAAATCTCATAACGCCCTTCATGGGTGAAACTTTCAAGTATACCCAATCATCTACTTCAAACTCTAACTCCCTTCTTCTAACATCAGTGACGACTCTGTGCTATTTTCAACCTCTCTTGGATGACCTTTAATTTCTCCATAGATTGATGAACTAAATTTGGTCCTATGAAACCTGATTCACCAACGTCAAACCATTCAATTGGAGATCTTCATCTTCTCCGATGAGCTTCATAAGGAGCCTTCTAGATGCTAGAGTGGTAACAATTGTTGTAAGCGAACTCAATGAGATGTAGGTGATCATCCAAATTCCCTTTGAAATCAATCATGCATGCCCTCAACATATCTTCTAAATTCTGAAGAGTGCGCTCTTCTTGACCAGCAAAAAGTGGGCTGATTTGATCATTCGATCAACAATCACCCAAATAGAAGCATGCTGCCTGTGAGACCTTGGCAAACCTGTGTTGAAGCCCATATTGATCATCTCCCACTTCCATTCCGGAAGTTCAATATTCTGAGCCATACCACCGAGCCTTTGATACTCTACTTTAACTTGTTAGCAATTCAGACACTTAACAATAAATTCTGCAATGCCCTTCTTCATACTACTCCACTAATAAACCTCTCTCGAGTCACGATACATCTTCGTAGAACCCGAATGAATAGAATATCTGGAGCTATGAGCTTCCTCCATTATTCTCTCTTGGAGTTCATCCACCCTTGGTATACACAACCTACCTTGATACCTCCATAAAACATCTCCCTCTTGTTCAAAAGCCACTAATTTTTGCTTATGAACATTTGCCTTCAATTTAAGCAAAATAGGATCTTGGTCTTGCTTCTCTTTAACTTCAGACACTAAAGATGATTCAGCCCCACTCATCACCACTACTCCTCCTTCTATGATTTCATTAGTCGAACTCCCAATCGTGCAAGTTTGTGCACATCTTTTGCTAGTTCTTGATTATCTTCCTCACAATAGGTGGTACTACCAATAGAAAACATGCTCAAGGCATCAACAAGAACATTAGCCTTACCTGGGTGATAAAGAATACTCATCTCATAATCCTTGAGTAATTCTAACCACCTCCTTTGTCTGAGATTAAGCTCTTTCTGAGTAAACACATACTGAAGACTCTTGTAATCGGTGAAGACATCCACATGAACACAACAAAGATAATGGCACCATATTTTTAAAACAAATACTACGGCAGCCAACTCTAGATCATGGGTTGGGTAATTCTTCTCTTGAACTTTCAACTATCTGGAGACATAAGCTATAACCTTGCCACTCTGCATCAACACACAACCCAAACCAACTCTAGATGCATCACAATAAACAACAAAGTCTTGTGTGCCTTCTGGTAAGGTCAATACTGGGGTAATAGTCAACATCCTTTTCAATTCCTGAAAGTTTTTCTCACAAGGTTCAGACCATTTAAATTTAACTATTTTTTTAGTTAACTTTATCAAAGGGGATAGAATAGACGAGAACCCCTCTACAAACCTTCTATAATAGCCGGCCAAACCCAAGAAACTCCTAATATCAGTCGGAGATGTGGGTCTAGGCCAATTCTGCACTGCCACTATTTTCTGAGTATCAACTTTAATTCCCTCTCCAGACACAAGCCTAAGAATGCCACAACCTCAAGCCAAAATTCACACTTAGAGAACTTTGCATACAACTCTTTATCCTTTAGAGTTTGGAGAACTATTCTAAGATGACTAGCATGATCTTCTTCATTCCTCAAATAGATTAGTATGTAATCAATGATTACGATAACAAACATATCTAAATAAGGTTTGAATACTCTATTCATAAGGTCCATGAATGTTGCTGGTGCATTGTTCAAGAAAAATGACATAAACAGAAACCCATAATGACCACAATAGGTCCTAAATGTTATATTTGGAATATCACACTCCCTTACCCTCAACTTATGGTAGCCTGATCTGAGGTCTATCTTAGAAAAGCAAGTAGCACCCTGAAGCTGATCGAAAAGATCATCGATTCTCAAAAAAGGATACTTATTCTTGATGGTAACTTTGTTCAACTGGCGGTAATCTATACACATCCTAAGGGAACCATCCTTCTTTCTCACAAATAAGACCGAAGCGCCTCAAGGTGAGACACTTGGTCGAATAAAGCCCTTATCAAGGAGATGTTTCAACGACTCCTTCAACTTCTTTAATTCTGCTGGTGCTATTTTGTATGGCGGAATAGATATAGGATGAGTATCAGGAAGAATATCTATACCAAACTTTATCTCTCTCTAAGGAAGGACTCCGGGTAGATCATATGAAAAGACTTCTGGAAACTCACTCACAACTGGAACTGACTCAATAGGAGGTATCTCAACACTGGAATCCTTTACTCGGACCAAATGATAGACACAACCCTTGGAAACTAACTTCCTCGCCTTTAGGTACGAAATAAAATGACCCTTAGGCACTGTTGAGCTACTACTCCACTCTATAACTGGGTCATTAGGAATTTGGAACCTAACAACTCGAGTTCTACAATGAATGGAGGTATAACAGGCATGAAGCCAGTCCATACCTAGAATTACATAAAAATATACCATGTCTAACTCAACTAAATCTTCCATGATGTTCTTGTGATTGATGGAAATGACACAATCACGATATACTCGCTCAACTAGAATAGACTCCCCAACCGATGTAGAAACACAAAAGGGTTCACAGAGTTTCTCAGGGAGAATATCAAAATTATTTGTAACATAAGAAGTAACAAAAGATAAACTTGCTCCTGGGTCTAGCAAAGCATAAACATCAAGAGTAAAGACTTTGATCATAACAGTGACAACATCTGGAGAATTCTCTTGCTCTTGAAACTCGTGAACGCATAAAGGCAGTTTGCCCCTCCGCCAGTACCGGAAGTAGCTCCTCTAGGTGCAGCCCTGTCTGGTGGAGAAATTGATGAATGTTGGGCCCTATTTCCCTGATTTCCATTACCTTGGCGGTTCTTAGGGAACTCTTTCATGAAGTGACCCTTTTTTTCACTCTTGAAACAACCTATGGAGCCATCACGACATTTATCTGGGTAAGTCCTCCACACTTAGCACATGCAGGGGCCTAGTTACCTCCTTGTGCTACACTACCCTGAGACTGTGCAGGTCTAGCTCTGAAGTTCTGTGAATTCTGACCATTATACTTACCTTTGTTTCTAGGTGCAGGTGAACTAGCAGATGATGGAGCAGGTCCCTTTTGCTTTTGCTGAAAGGACGAACGGTTCACATTATTTCTCTGCTGCCTGGACTCATTCCCTGTCTTTGCTTTCTTGTTTCTAAACTCTTCTCTATCCCTCAACTTTTTTTCTTCAACCTATTGCCCATAGACCATCAACCTTGCTATATCCATGTCCCCAATTAGCATGGCTGCCTTGCCCTATTTTTTTGACAAACGGGACAACCCAACAACATAAAGACTCATCTTGCTTCTCATATCCGCAGCCATCTCCGAAGCATATCGGGAAAGTTAGGTGAACTTCAAGATGTACTCATGAACACTCAGTAAATCCTGCTTAAGGGTGAGAAACTCTCGTACCTTAGCCTGTTTCAGTTCTCAGGGAAAGTAACGCCTCAAGAAGGCCTCCTAAAAACAAGCCCAACTTGTAGGTGGTGCTCCCTTAGCTATACCTTTCTTCCACTGGTCAAACCAAGTCCTACCAATATTCTTCAGTTGATATGCAGCTAGTTCTACTCGCTTAGCATCAGCAACGTGCATAACTTCAAATACCTTTTACAACTCCTCAATAAAGTTCTCTGGATCCTCAGTAGTTCTTGAACTAGTGAAACTTGGGGGATTCATCCTCATGAACTCTTGGATCCTCGAAGCATCAACCACTTCCTGTCTAGCTCCTCTTTGTTGCCCAATCTGATTAGTCACAGCTTGGCTCAACATCTGAATCGCTTCTCTAGTGCATTAGGTACCCCTTGCTAATCAACATTACGCCTAGAAGGATGACCTCTGACAGCTCTTCGTGGAGGCATGATTAACTGAAAAACACAAGAAAACATGAATTAGAAAGAGACTTTATAGAGATGAACTCTATTGCATGAAACGAGTATGAAAGAAGTGAGGTATATTCCTAAGTGTCACAACGTCCTAATTTTAGATGTGGCGCACTTCATACCGATAACTAGTACTCTACTGACACGGCTTCATAGACTGCCTTGGACTCTTGAACTCTGTGCTCTGATACCAAGTTTGTCACGCCCGAGCCTACACCTTGAGTGGGACTGACACTCGAGAATTATTGATGGCCACAAGCGAACCCTTGGCCTGACTTACTTACTTAGCGGAAGACTTAAACATAAGAAATAGTCTAAAAACGAACTTATGAATTAAACTTAGAATGTCTTTAAGGAAAACAGTCAAACATGCCAAAATGGCTACTCAAGTCTCATAGCAAAACATATGAAATACAAAACTAAAAACTATAACTACTCGTCTGTGAAGCCTATAAAACAAAGAGGGATGTTCGGACAAGACCCCCGATCATCCTAACAACTGAAATACTAGAAAGTAATGTAAAAGGGGTCCTCCGTAAAGTATGGAGGCTCACAACCTGACTCTGGGCTCAACTGGATCAATTAGGCGCTGAATGTTGATCCTGGTTACCTGTGTCTGCATCATTAAAATATGCAGGCCAAATGGCATCAATACATTGAATGCACGAGTATGTGAGGGGAATACTGAACATAACATAAGCTTGAAAGGAATTTAAAATAGTAGGTAGTAATTCAATTTGTGAAAGAAATGCAATAACATAGAACGCCTATACTTTGTCGTCATATAGAACGCCTTAACTAAGTGGATCCACTAGTCTATGCTTGAAAGCACAAAGAAATCATCTAAAAAGTAATTAACTACCCAAGTGATCTAGTCTAAATAGGTACAAGAGCTACTAAGTGTACAAACCAGACATAATAATGAAAAGACACAGCTCCCACCACGCGGAAGGAAAAATATAAGTTGCTGAAGATTTTTCTTCATCTTCACCCAATGAAACATCACCGATCCTGCATCCGAACTATGCCAAAATGGCATAGCAAGAGTAGTATCAGTACAAAACCACACGTACTGGTAGACATAACCCGACACCCACAACATAATATAATAATTTAACTTGCAAGAACATGCAATAAAACCACTCGCTTCTCCACCTTTACCCTTTCTCGAATACCTCAGAATTACTCTAGTATCCTTACCACCAACCACCATCTCAGTTCACTTACTTACTAGGTTCTTGATCATAGTCTAACTGTTCTAACTCATAGAAGAGTTCGCCACGCTTCTACCAATATTCCGACTAACCACACACGACATATACTTGCTTTCTCTTCATCTTACCCAGTCCTTGCCACATGACAACTTTTATCAAGGCTTCCCAACTACCAACCACAAATTCCATTCTTTCACAGTGGAAACTACCTAAGTAGTTTCATCATGTACACTACCCCCACTTCTCACCCTTGCAACGCACAGACATCCTTTTCTCTTAAACATTAACAACTCTTGAACCCTTGGCCCTTCCCTCTTCATCCAACAACGATATACACAACAGGTTAAATCAACATAGTAGAAGAAACATATATGGTCATCATAATCATTTAACCCTTCAGGAGAAATGCCACATGAATTATCACTTAAGAACAACTTACAGCTTCACAAATTCAAGATATACAATTATGTTAAATCATTGGTCCTCTTATAGAACCCACACCCAAACTGTTAGTGTACCGATATGTGGTACCCACTCCAACTTAGTGTGTCAGATCGTGACACTTGTTCCAATATTTATGCCGATACATGGAAACCAATACCATGTTATGGCGGAACGTGGCAACTGATCCCTATTAGTGTGTCGGAACGCAACACCCGATCCATTAAACAAGCCACAATCACAATCATAATGCATATTCTCACATTCATACAATCAAGTCATTATTCATGGAATACCTCATTCGATTATCCTCATATACGATTAGTGTAATCAATAATGCAATATTCATATACATACATGCATTATAACGAAGCAATTACTAACACACATCACACTAATATAGAATCAAAGCCATCACATTGAAGCATCCAACAACGTACATTACCAAAATAATAACTCGACCATACCTAGTCCTAGTTCATTGTCTAAGGCTTCTTTCTATGATTTAAGTTATCTTCTACTCGGTGCACAAAGACCTATGCATAATCCCTACTATTGAATAACTTTATACTACGCAATGAGCACAGATTTGTAACTACTCATATAAGAAACCTAGCCTATTTGGGCGCTAAGTTGTTGCACAAAAATATGGCTTCGATTCTCATTTCCAGACTTCGTGACGGTGGATTTGACCAAGAATTCACAAGCTATTGACCTCCTTACGCTAGAAATCTCCTTCTCCTTCCTTCCCAAGCTTAAATAAGCTTTTTGAGGGTTTCTAAGGTGATTTATGTCTAAATTAGGTGTTTTTGGAAGAAGGGGAAATAAGGTTTTGTGTTATTTACATTTTGCCTTGCCTATCCTGCTCTAGCGGCTACTTACCCCAATGGTGTGTGATGTTTATTGTGATCAACGACACTAACTACGGTTCGAGTGTCTACGATCGTCGATAATATAGTAACCCAACCGAGGGTTGGGGTTGTGTCCCAAGGGAGCGGTTTTGAGAATTGATATAAAAATAAAATATAGTTCTAACTAGTCATAGATAAAGATATTAACGAATAAAACCATTGTAAATCAAAGGGGGGATACAAAAGTGTCAAATATTAAATTGGGGCTTTGTCACAAGTATAGCTAAAACAGCAAAAATAACAAGAAAATCAAGTATAGAAACGAGTTCTTGGGGTGTGACCACAATACAAGTTGAGATAAATAGTTGGCTACACGCTCTCGATAGAAAATTTGCAAGATAATAGTGACTAAGCTAAGCTTTAAATGGATATAAGTTCCCTCTCGGGCAACTTACCCAATTTCAAATGTGTTCCTTTCGGATACCCATTTGTCGCATGAAGACCTGCCTACGCCTTATCCTGCTCACTCTCTCGAGCTGAGTGTTAGGATATGGACTAGGGCTCACCCTCTCGAGCTGAACCTCATGTAGACCCACTTCTTAGGCCATTAGTCTAGTAGTCTTGGTTTCGCGACCTCCCTCTCGGGCAAGCCGAAAACACATGTGTGGCTTTGTATTTGCAACTACAAACCCATTAACTTAATCCACAACCACTAGGTGAAATCACCATTAAAATACATCTAACCTATCAGCAAGCAAGACCTAACAATAATATCAACACATATTTGCTAAATCACACCCCATGAATGGGGGTTTTTAGCCACACATCAAGAAATAACAAAATACAACTAAAATGAAAGTGTAATCAAATGGGTATAAGAAATTAAACCTTGATTTAAGCAAAGGAAGATGAATAGAGAAGACTCACTTCCAACTTGGGGAAGATGAACTCCTTTCTTCAAGTTTTCCAAAACCCTCTCCAAACTTCAAAGTAAAAAAAAGTACTAAAATTATATTGTCTATTGATACTCAACGAGTATTTATAGTTGTCAAAAATATGTTTTGTAGTGGATCCTTCGGCGACATTAGTCGGAATCGCCGATTAACTCGGTGATTCATCTTTAGGTGCAGTTCATCGCCATCTTGCACCATCCTTCGACATCGTCGTGCTCTTTGTCATTGGACAACATAGTACTGCTTTGTGGAACTATTAGGCGACACGCCGACTGCTCCTTTAATTGCCTTTGATCCACTTCCTTCAGGGCTTCGCGTACTAGAACCAAGGGCGGAGTGCATCCCTTTGGCGATTCACCAAGTATGCTTAGCGATGCTCAGGCTTCATCTTCTTCGTTCTTTTCAGCCTTTTTGTTCCTTTTTGCGCCTAAGTGTCCATGCTTTCACTAAAACTTCAAATACCTGAAACTTAAATGTTTTCATCAGATATTGAGATAAAATAAGCATTTGAGGACATAATTTATATTAAAATAAAGACCTAAATGAGTCCAATTTGTGGACTCATCAACACCCCTAACGTAAACTTTTGCTTGTCCTCAAGCAAACTCAAGTTCAGCTGTTCAAAAAGGATGTCTAAAATAGTGCTACACAAGACTCAATCATGAATGTACCCAACAAGACTTCAAACTACTTATGCAAAGATTCAACTGTGTACTCAAAGATTCAAGTTGTGACACACCAATATCAAAGATTCTAATGTTCACAATACTTTCTACTAATGTATGTTCAAGCTCAACGAAAGTATCTAAATGCCCTCACACAAAGAATGATTCCATATTCACACACAGAGGCTACTCAATTTAAGATCAGGAATTAGATGCAACGCTCACACTGAAAAAGAGGAACACAATGCATGTTTTCACCCTTTGGTTTGCCCTTATTTTCCAATCGACTTTCGATTCGGCTTACTCAAGATCAAAAAGGTGTTTTCAAGGCTTGTAATGAGGCTGAGTGTAAAGGTATGGTAATTTAGGCTTGGTGACTCCTTCATCCTCGGGAGATCTGGTGTTCTCAAGATGTCCTTTTTCCTCCCTTATCATTTTTTCTTCTAGTGCTTCTAAGTCATCTTTTCATTCACTCTTCATGTGTTGCTTGGAAACCAAACTCCTTTGGTACCTTTATTCAAAAAAAATATATACATTCTTCCTTTTTTCATTTTTTTTCTTTTTTTTCTTTTTTTAAAGAGGGTTTCCATTTTGTTTTGAAATACCATGGGTTAGAGAGACTTTTTCTTGCACTTCTTGACTTCTCCTTTTCCCTTTCACCACACCAGCCTAAGTTGGCTATTAACTAAATCACAACTCTAGAGGATTATAGGTAGCGGGTTAAATAAGGACTAGGGTTCATCAAGGTTCTTCCAAAGAAATATAAGGCTGAAGAGGTGTGCAAAAGAGTTTCACAGGCTCACGGGTAGGCCACAAAAGAGGTATATGTCAAATTTGGCTCACACTCTTTAAAGTCGCCTAAGATCATATAGAGAGTACACATTTCTAAATCAATCAGACTAACAGGGCAAATTCTAGGTTTATTCATGCATGGTTCAAGGCAAGCAAATCACGCAAGGCATCGACACTTAAGTCAAACAAGACCACACACTTTCGCTAGTGTGCAACGGTCATTACAAGAGAATCAATTTGATAAATGACTAATCACAATGAGATGCAACGAGTTTACATATTGTCTATGTAATTTCATTTGGCCTCATCGTAGCCGTACATTCATGTTCATTCAATTGAGAGCACTATTCAAGTCATCGGTATTGATCGAAACCGAGCCTCATTTTTTTGCAAAAGAACATCCAAATCAACTCACAAAGGGTGGCAAAAATGTGCAAAAAATTTAAATTTTTTCGAAAGGGTCAAAATCATTTTGTAATTAAAAATAAACGGAGCCACAAGCTCAATCATCAACAGAAAGCAGTATTAACACAATTTAAAACAGAACAACCCAAATATACACAAAACATGAAATTGTTAACACAAAAGGTGTAGGCCTCACCCCACCAAAAATAAATGTGTTTGTCCTCGAATGCAAATGATAAGCATCCAACAGTTAAAAAAAAGAAATATAAAGAGGGAGGTAAAGAGGGGATCCTGTCTACACTTTTGCTCCATCTATTGGGGCACCGTTGCCTGATGCATTAGCCTGGAATGTGACAATGGTCCCCGGACTATTATTCTGGGTAGCATTGTGTTCATTTGCCCCAGCTTCTGCAGTGATGTTACCCGCAACCATTATGTCCACTTTATGGCCTGCCAAAAAGAAGTCTATGGCCGTGTAGAATCCACGTTTCCACGAAGAAATAGTGGGGTCAATGGGGGTCTTCCTACTGGCATTTGCTTTCTTACTCTCTTTTCTTTCTTTGGCCAGTTTAGTTATGTTCTCGTCTCTTTTAAAATCTTGTGCTCTTATATGTCGGGGTGGCATGTCCCTTCCTGCAACTTTTGGTCTAGCCCATATCTGCAAATTACTTCGAGATAATGTTAGAACATATTTGACAAACAAAATAGGCACTTTTATCTGCATAAAGATGAGATAATCCATTTGGCGTGCCGCATGCTACACTTCGGTGAGTTAGAGACAATTCATCGAAGGTCATACTACCGAAGGAGTTATGGGTGTTGACAAAGGGTGATTAAGGTGTCATTCAACGAGTCACTGAGTACGCTTGGCGATCCTGTGCTTCTCGCTGAAAGTTACAGCAGCCATAATAAATAAAGTTTGATATTAAAGGCGAGCTGGGATACTTGGGCGAACAGCGGAGTGCTTCGGCGAGCTCGCTACAGCTCGCCGAATCACCTATCATGCCTACTTAGGCCCAACTTTTGAAATCGACCACGCAACCCCCCTGAAGACACAATTTAAGCACGCAAGGGACAAATTCATCGAAAATCCGCAACAATTATTATACACTCAGATCAACACAATTTCAAGTCATCGCACGATCTAGTGGCACTACAAGAAACAGCTTTATTTAAGACCAATATTTATGGACGAGTTAATAATCCCGTCTCTGAAAGTACATATATTGGGACGATATTTTATTTCGGTCTTTAATTTCATATGTTATTGTGAAGGTTCTAAATCTGGTCTCTAGAAAAAGTAGTAACTCGTCCCAAATTAAAACTTGGGTCTTGAGAAATATATTGGAAGGCGGGAATATATTTTCAGCAAAAAATTAGCCGCCTAAAATTTCATCAATTTACTAAAATTCTAAAAGGAAAAGAAAACAAAGAAAAGACGCTTCAGATTATTTCTCAATGAAATCAAAAAGAACCCTAGCAGCGATCTTCCCTAGCTAACAACCAGCTTCCCTTACAGCGATCTTAGTGTACGTAGCTCTCAACTAAGAATCTGTGTTTTCTCAAAACAGAGAAAGCACAGGTCTGCCTAGCAGCAAACGCAATACGGGTCTCATTGATTAGTGTTTCATCTCTGTTTTCTCAAAACAGAGAAAGCACAGGTCTGCCTAGCAGTGATCTCCACTCAATATATATCTTCTATTCACTCGGCTCTCAGGTATGCCTCCACTTCGACGAGTTGATTTGATTTTTTTCTGTATAGTTGATTTGCTGTTTGTTTTGCGCGAGTTGTAACTCATCGTCTTGTTTGAGTTCTTGTTCTCTAAGACTAGATGCTGATCATTTTCTTAAAAATGATTCAGTTTCGTAGTGTGATATGATGCCAAAAGTGAAGGGGATCGATCAGTCCTTAAAGAAGTATGTGTTCCTAAAGATAAATAATAATGAACTTGAAAAGAGGCACTAACAACTCAATGAGCTAAAACAATATTAAGAGATAATATAGAGAGTGTTTTGTTTAAGTTGAGAAATCTGTTATGAATTACAAGTGAACTACTAACAGGGCAAGTGAGACAAGTGATTGCAGAATGTTACGGCTGAATAAGTGAAAAAAAAGATAGTTTTGTTTGGGTCTGAAACTGATGAAATATGTAAAACACAATAGAACTGATGCAACTAACCTTCTGTGGTGCTGCACATAGAAGATTGAATGAGTGATAGTTTTGTTTGGGTCTGAAAATTGGAAAACTTGATAACTTTCAAGAAGATGCATTCTAATAGTTGTTTAAAACATTCTTTCAATTTTTTCTAATTGGTTCTCTTATTTCTGTCTACTTGTATATCAGTTGTGCATCCTCTTCTGTGAGTTTTTTTCCTTCTCTAAATTCAATTTGTTGATTGTTTTCTTCATATAGCATAGTGTATAGTGTGTTCCTAAAGAATTGATCATACTTTGACGATTAAATTAACACGAGCTGATGAACGATGAAGAAAGCAATAGAAAACTGATGCAAGTTACCTCTTGTATATGATGTACATAGTAGGTAGAAACAACAATAGTTTCATTTAGGTTTCAAAACTTGGAAAACTCAAGATTTTTCAATTGTTGCACCATATATTTTTTCTGTAAAACAGAATCACTGGCTGTTTTCTGTCTGTTCAACTTTCTGGTAAGCTTCCTCTTTTGGGAGCTGATTTTTTCTTCTTCTCTCTATTTGATTTGTTTGAGTTACACTATACTTGTTTGAATTACTCTTCAT
The DNA here is from genome assembly GCA_029582725.1 of Solanum chiquidenum. Classification (NCBI taxonomy): domain Eukaryota; kingdom Viridiplantae; phylum Streptophyta; class Magnoliopsida; order Solanales; family Solanaceae; genus Solanum; species Solanum chiquidenum. The sequence goes on from JAJOOS010024059.1 coordinate 15,331, forward strand.
CTTTGAGATTAGCTGGTCAATTCTTTTGAAGTATATCATAGTGTTTTGTGTGTGTCTAAGGAATCGATCATATTCTTTTACAATCAAATTAACTCGAACTCACAAAAGATGTAAGAACAAACAAAACGGATACAAATTACCTCATGTGGTGTTGTACATAGAAGGTAGAAATAGTTATAGTTCCATTTGCGTTACAAACTTACCAAACTCGAGATCTTTCGAGAGATATGTTCTTATAGTTGCACCATATATTCGTCCATTCCTATCAAACTCTCAATCACCACAAATGTATTAAAAAAACTGTAAATAACAGATTGTAATTAACTTTTAGAAGGTTAAAGATGCAACTGAGTTCTTACCGTTATACTTCCTGTGATTCTATATATAAAAGGTAGAAACAATGAAGTTCTCTTTGGGTTTGAAACTTGACAAACTCGAGATATTTCAAGAAGAAACATTCTTATAGTTGCACCACATATTCTTCCATTCTTGTAAAAGTCAAGCTCGACAAATTTACCCAAATGACTGTAAATAACAGATTGTAAGTTGTGCGCATCTTATAATATATCAAAACGTCTGTAAATAACATATTGTAAGTTGTAAATAATATATTGAATTTAATTTTGATAACATAGTGAACTAGGTACAAAATCACAAGTTGTGTGCATTTAAAGTTTTTCCTTATCGTTTATATTTTCTTATTCTATTTTTATGTATTCTCCAAGGTTATGGCACCTAGTAAGCAATGGATGCAACTTTCTCTTGATAAACGGGTTGACCAAGCCTATTTAGACGGGGTGCAAAAGTTTTTGGATTATGCTTTTCGGGGATCAGGAGAAGAAGATGAAATACGATGTCCATGTTACAAATGTTGTAATACAACATTAGGAACTCGTGAGATGATTGATACACATTTGAAAGTATATGGAATAATTCAAAATTATACTTTTTG
>JAJOOS010024060.1:0-10708 GCA_029582725.1 Solanum chiquidenum
GTCTAAAAACTTTGCGACCACAAACTTTTTCAAGCATGCATCTTCTGTCTTATATTTCTTCTCAAGTGCATCTCACAATTCTTTCGAAGTTGTCATTGCACTATAGACATTATATAAGTCATCCTCTAAAGCACTCAAAATGTAGCCCTTACATAAGAAGTCTGCCTGTTTCCATGCTTCAATAATCATGAATTTTTCTGTCTGGCATTTCAACAGCAGGCACTGGAGTTACTTCATTGGTAAATTTCTGCCGACCAAGAGTGGTAAGCCAGAAAAATACCCGTTGCTGCCATCCTTTGAAATTCACACCAGAGAATTTTCCCGATTTCTCTGCTGGTGGTACAGCAGTTCGGGTTGGTGCAGCAACAGCCACCGTAACATTGTCATTAGCCATTTCAAAATCTGTGACAAACGGAAATTGATACAAATGACTCAGTAAGCAATAACTTAAATTGCAAACTTAACAGAAGTATAAAACCACGAAGGTTTTTGTCTCCACCAGAAACACAGATTAAAAAAATATAAAAGTAATTTCCTTAAGATTGTTGCCAATCTGTGTTTAAAAATAGAATTACTGATTTTAATAAACTTTGCAGAAACACGAAGTAACCAAAGTTTAACAGACCAGTAAGAATAGATGAACAGAAATTAATTAACAAGCTAAAATCTGGAAAAACGTACCACAATCTGTAAAAACAGAATCAGAAAAAGATCAAGCCCACTGAGTGCACAGTGTCCCCTTAAGGAAATTATTCCCCTCTAGTATCCGAGGTTTGATTTGGAATATGTCCTCCCAGGATAGAATGATCTCAATCACCAGCGTATGGATACCCAAAACTTTGGTGTCGGGAAAGAATTTAAATAAAATGGGTCGCGCGCGGATCCGAGTCGGCTAAATAATTAAAACAAACTTTGTCCAAAAACTAATCTCTCGATCGATCATTTTCCAAAGCCAAAGCCGAGCGAGCGACGACGGCGCGAGGGGGGTCCCTCTTTCCAACCCTTTTAACAATTAATAAGAGTGTTTCTATATTTAAACTCTTCTATTTTTCTTTCCTCCACCGATGAGGGAGAAATGCCTTTTCACTAAAGCATAAGAAGACTTTTCAAGTTCCCAACTCTTCAAGTTCCCAACTTTGATTTTTCCTCTTTTTCCATCTTCCCTCCATTTCCCATTAACTCTTGCTACATACCCAACAGGGCCCTCTTCACATTTCACCACTGAGTTCATTGAAAGCCAATGAAATTACTTTAACTCTCTGGTGTTGAAATAGACTTGTCGGTATACTTCCATTGAGCTGATTGTTTTGAATATCAATCACTCGCAAGCGAGGCAAGTGGCCAAGTCCATAAGGGATGCCATCACGGAAGTTGTTGTTCTCGAGATTGAGTACATTGAGAAAGGACAAATTGGCCAAAGACGGGGAAATCGTGCCTTGAAGTTGCAAATTAGGAAGATCCAAGGCCACAACCCTTTGCCTTTTTGGAGTGCAAGTGACACCAAACCAAGAGCAAAAAGAAGTATTTTTGGTCCAATTATTGGCCAAAAAATGAATGGGACTTGTAATAAGATTTTGGAAAGCTAATAGAGCTTGTTGGTCAGTCTCATTAGAGCAAGAAAGCGATATAGTAAATTGGATTAGAAAGAGAAGAATCAATAAAAAAAATGTGCTTCTCTATATGATATAAAATGTTTCAAGGGAATTATTTTTGTGTGTTGTATTTCCAATCACTATATATGTATAACAAATAAAATGTTGAAAAGTATAGACTATAATTTCCAAAATGTGAAAACAGATTCATATGGAGGAGGAAAATAAGTAACAAACGGATTAATGTTAAGAAGCAAAAAGAAAAAAGACACTTATTGGGTTGTGTTTCACAAAACTAAATAAAAGTCATAATAGAAAGAATAAATGTTACTATCAATTTTCTATGTATAGTTAAGAGCCAAGTCAATAGGAGTCAATCTTTCAAATCAACCTTATAAGGGTGTGTTACACCAACATACATTCACTAATTAGCACAAAATGGAAAAAAAATTGATGTTTTCTTTTGAAGAAAATCAAACGTGACACACACTACTATACACACGTTGTCACGTGTGATTTCACCTTCTTTTTTTTTTAAAAAGAAAATCTATATTTTCTAATTCTTTTTTATTATTTTTATTTTTGGTTTCTTTCGTAAGTTTTGATTCATGGATCGCCCTTGTGGGCCGACCCGAACCCAATTTAACCCGACCTGATTTAACCCGACCCGAAGTTGTTATCTATAAAAGGGATAAATGTTAATTTAAAATAAGGGAGGGAACAATTATTGTAACTATTCCAACGTAAACAATCCCTTTTTTAAATAGATGATTTACGCTCTTAACAAAGACAGAAGAACAAAAATAAAAAAACTCAAAAGAAAAGGGTAACATCTTCTTCATAGATTAAAGACACCCAACAAAAAGAACGTTTAGTTTGTGAAGCGCTATCTTTGTTTCCTAGTGATACAAGAAGAATCTGGAGCAAATCATTCAGTTCGTGAATTTCATTCTGCTGCAACAATCAAAGATACACAAATCAAGTACCAATTGTTATTTAAATGGAATAATACATATATTGGACCCTAAACTTGGCTTCAAATTTTAATTTTGACCTCCAACTTTCATAATGCACAAACAGGCACTTTAACTATCCAACTTTGAAATAAATAAACACGAGAGTCCTACCTGGCAAAACGCGTGATGTGCACTTATTCTGCGTGAGTTAGGGGTAATTTTTGAGGCCCACAACAGTAAAAAAATGCTGAAATGACAACTCTACCCTTAATGAATCCCTTTTATATATATCTTTATATTTCCAAATCAAAATCTCATTTTTTCCCTCCTCTTTCAAACCAAGATTTTTTCCTCTCTTTAGAACAATTTCTGTTAATATTTAGTGCAAATGGTTCTAATTTTATTTTTTTGTCATTGTGGAAAAAGAGCTATAATGAAGATTTTTTGGTCTGCAAACAATCCAAAGCTGTAAGAAAATAATGATTTTACACTCATGGTGACAAAAAGATTCTACCTTGTATCAAAGATAAACTTTCAAAAGGGAAAAATTGAGGTATACCTGAACTAAATTGAGGAGGATGAATAGATGAACATTAGCTTCAGCAGAAATCTTGAACGATTATTCTCTTTGATTCACTGGATTTTGGTTGTTTATCCTAGATAGGGTTTTGACCTTTTGAGAGACTATTGGGTGAAATGAAAATGTCTTTCATTGGAATTAATTTATTTTTTTAGTTCTAAAATTGAACGTGTAATATATTTAATTAGTTGGCAGCAATTGAGTGGCTCACTAACACACGTGGGAGCATTTGCATTTCACGCTCTTTGGCTGTAAAAATCGCGTGTTTATTTATTTAAAAGTTGGATAGTTAAAGTGTATGTTTGTTCACTATGAAAGTTGGAGGTCAAAGTTAAAATTTGAAGCCAAGTTTAGGGTCCAATATATGTATTATGCCTATTTAAATTTTTATCTTTTAATCCCAAAATAATATATTCAATCAAATTCAAATGAAAAGGGCAACATTCATTGCTTAAATTTCATTATTTTTGTTAAAATACATCGGTAGATACTTAAATTTTGCCTTAATTATCTGTTTGATACTAAAATTATGTATCCAGTGATCATCTAAATACATTAACTTAATTATAATAATCTCTTAAACACAAGTATCTAATGTAGAGAATTATGTATCTCAAAATCAATTTTGAGTACACAAAATCTTATTTTTACCTGTATTTTGTCTTTCTTTTTTTTTTTAATCTAGAAAGGACCTTGATTTCACTATTGTTGTTACGTATTGTTTGATTTCCGGTTGCAGACAAAAAGCAAAATAGTGCAGCTAAATACCTTCATTTTAATTTAAATAGACTCTAATTTCCAAAATGTGAAAACATATTAATAAGTAGGAGGAAAATAAGTAGCAAAAAGATTAATGTGAAAACAGATTAAAAGGAGGAAAATAAGAAAAAGAATTTATCCATTTTTTCCTTGACAGTACTAACTACTACTTGGGTTGTGTTTCACAAAATGGAATAAAAGTCGGCTAACTCATAATAGATACAAGAATTCTTGTTAAGAGGTTTTATTTTAATTCGTCAAGAAATAGGAGTCAATATTTTAAGTAAACTATCAACAAAAATATGTCTAAACTTGTTTGACATTGAGACGTTGTTGTTGATTGACAAAAGCGCCAATGTGGCTGTGTCAAGTCTATTCCCACACAATTGACCAACCATATACAGAAAATTGAGAAATGTTTTTTCCCTGTACCAAATACACCCTTAATTCTTGCTTAAGTAGAATTGATCCTTAAACCTCTTTTAGCTTATACTCATACTCAGGTCACTAAAGTTATAACAGAAATGTTTATTGATTCTCTAATGTAAATGTGACTTTGTTTATAAAAAAAATTGCGTATAAAAATAGCAAGGTTTCTTTTAGAGATCTATAGCGATCAAAGTGTCATTCAACCTATAACTTATCATATGTCTATAGCATAGTATGAAAATAACATCTAAAACATATTTTCAATGAAATTAAACTCAGGATTATAGCAGAAGCCTCACACTAATCTTTCCAAAGGAAAACTGATAATAAATTATCCTTCACTTAATTTTTGAAGGGGATTTCTCCAGTTATGTTGTTCAAAGAAATTTTGAATAATGTGAGTTGGCAGATGTTGGAAGAGATGTGACCAGAAGTTAGATTGTAAGGAGTGGCAAATTAAACGAGCGGTCGATCGAAAACGAGTTAAAAAAAAGGATAAAGTAGTCGACTCGATTTATATTTTAAATGGGTAAAAACTGATAGTAAAATATCCTTCATATTTTTCTACGTATTATTGCACAAAAAAATAAATATATCAATTACTACTCCTTTATTTATTGTTATACTTGAATGTCACAAAAAATATTTACACTTATTATTATTCTTTATTACAAAAAAATAAAAATCTCAATATTTACTACTTCAATCTTTCAAGATATTTGTCTCTTTTTTATTGTATTTTTTTTTTTTTGCTCTTCCAATTTTGTTAAACACAATGTAGTAATACAAAAAAGAAGAAGTTGATTTGCTTGCTTTCCTAATAAAACTTAAATACCCAGCAAACGTTAAATAGTTCATGAGTTTTTTTGTCTTCATTATTTTATTTTTTTCCTTCTTTTATTTATTTTAAAAGTTTTACCTCCATAATTTATACCTTTTGAACTTTTACTTTAATTAATATTATTAACTCATTTTCTTTAAATTTTCATATTCATAACCCCAACTATTTAATTTCAAAATTTAAGATACCTTATGATATTTCTTCAATTTTGTCTATATAAATTCATATTTTTTGTTTCATAAGATTCCTACTCAAGATTATTATTTTTATTCAATATTTGAAATAGTGATATTCTATATTATTGTTGTAGTATCTGATTTATACTTTAGTTGACTCCATGAAAAAGACTCTTGGATGTGGATAGAAGGGAAGCGGATAAAAGTTCAAAAATATGTGCATTGATTATGTAATTTTTTTCATCTTTGTTTTTGTAATTGAAGACTTAACAAAAATGTGTTGTTATTTTTCTCTTTTTGCTTACTTTTTCATATGTTCTCTCTATAATATTTTTTTAAAATTTAGGTTCTTATAAATTTTTAATTTTAGTAAATTACATTTTCATTTAGGCTCAAATTAGTTATTTGTAACTTTGTCACAACTAACTATGCCAATAGACATTCAAATTTTACTACTCATGGCTCAAAAGAAATGTATATTAAATATTGAAATACACAATTCTTAGGTGTTTCTTATGGTAATGAACCACTTACATTTTCTTTATATTTGTTCACTTCCTCTACTTTTAAAGAATTAGCAAAAAAATATAAGATATACACGAAAAATATCAATAGAGGTTTATTTAGATGAAGATGAAATACGATGATGAAAAATAAGAGAAAAAACGAGGGAATTCTCCAAGATGGCACACCAACTATACTCAATATCGGAGGCGACTCACAAAAAATTCAACTTCAAAATCTAGCCATGCCTAAAGATCCATCGGACCCTTACGTAGTCGAATAGGTTAAATCACCTCGTAATTCAATCATGACACCGTACGAAGAGGAGAAATAATTGTTTAGGCACCCAACCACCATGTGGTTAGGGCCTGATGGGATTTGGAGAGTCGTCATAGGAAATGTAGGAGAAAACAAAGGAACTAGGAGTGTACTCTTTTATACAAAAGCAAAGATTTTATTCACTGGACAGAAGCAGAGCAGACTCTGCATTCGTCCAGTGAAACTACAATGTGGGAATGTCCTGATTTTTTCAAAATCTTCCTTAGAAAATTTGGTATTCAAAACCAATGGTGTAGGAACTGTTTGCAACTTGCATTCTGAATTGTTTCACCAACTCCAGGACATACTTTTGCTGATTGATATGCTTCCATGCATCCCAAAAAAGACTTGAAGGAAGGAATACTCTGTAGTACAAAAAGAGGGAAATGCAATACTCTGAAGTACAAACAGTACATGTCTCCAGGAAGTACGAACGACTAAAGAAACAAAAAACATCATATTAACTTGCAGCTCAGAAAAGAACACCATCCGAACAGAGTTTGATCACTTCTATGTTTCCTGAAATGTGTTGTTGATTTTGTTCAGCCTCTTGACTACATCTTTCATGGTTATTCTTGATTCTGGCGTTTCCTTTGTGCAGTCTAAAGCCGATTCTATCATGGACGCTATGCACATTTCACTTTTACTAGTGACCCACTATATCTTCATCCAAAAGAACATTGGCTGGCTTTAGGTCGCAATGAACTATTGGAGTGACATGATTATGATGTAGATATTCAATTGCCATAGCTGCATCAAGCATTACAGTGACTCTTTGATGAAGGTTCAAGTGGCGATCTTCTTTGTACAGCCAATTCTCAAGACTTCCATTGGGCATAAATTGCAGAACAAAGGCTCTTATATAGTCGCAAGAACATGTAGTGAAAACTGGAACAAGATTTCTGTGTCTAACATTTCTCATGACTCCGTTCTTCATGAGAAAAGATATTATGGCAAAGTGTGCTCAATTAGCTCAGTTTGATGAAGAACTTTACAAGGTATGTATCTCTCTCTCTCGGTATGTTTAGGTACATGGAGTTAATAGAGGCTCATAGTGCAGTTCATACCATGAATTAGTTTGACGTAACTGCAACAGAAGGCCTTTGAAAACAATGTTTAGTTTATTTGGAGGATCGCTTCAGTTCTGTCAAACTGAAAAATCTCCAATATACTCTTCATTCTTTCAGTAACTCTTATCTTATGTTTTGATAAATTGGAATCAAACCTCTTGCATACTTGCTCATTTTCCAAATCCAGAACCTTAATGGCCACTGCAGTTCCACCAAACAATGTGCCTTTGTACACAGAGCCAGAGCTTCCCTCACCAATTAAATTGGATTCATCAAAATTATTTGTTGCTCTTCGAATCTCGTGATAAGAAACTAATTGATGAGTCCCGATCGCCGGTACCTTCTCTACATCTTTGGAATTCCCTTTCTTCTGTCGTTTCATTATCCAAATTGAAACAAACAAGAATATCAGAAAGGATGAAGTAACCACTGGAGTAACAAGTTTTAGCAGAACCACCTTAAGCTTTGATTGTTTTCCAGGATTAGTGATAGCACAAGCAGGAATCTCCAACATGTGCATTCCGCAAAGACCTTTGTTCCCGAGAAATGATTGCAGAGTGGAATTTGCAAACACGCCGCCACTCGGTATTTGACCTTCTAAATCATTAAATGAGACATTAATGCTTTTAAGGTATGAGAGTTTTTCCAAAGACATAGGAATACTACCTGACAATGCATTTAAAGACAAATTCAAGAATTCCAAGTTTATCAAGCTGGCAAAGGATAATGGAATTCGGCCAAAAAATGAATTGTTCGATAGGTCAAGATACTGCAGGTTTTGGAGTTCCCCGAATGTGCTTGGTATCATTCCTGAAAAGTGGTTACTGGAAAGATGTTGTTCTACAATGGCTTTCAGTGCTCCAATATCTGATGGAAGTTCTCCCTCTATTGAATTCTGTGACACGTCTAGATAGAGAAGACCACTCATCTTCCAAAGGCTAAATGGAAATTTTGACGAAAATTTATTAGAACCCAAATAAAGATTTTGAAGCATGCCAAATGTTCCTAAGCATTCTGGAATTGATCCAGAGAGTTCATTACCATCCAGAAATAATTGAACCAAACTAGATAAATGGCATACTGCCTCTGGAATATGTACCTGCAATTTATTGTTATCTAGAAACAGCCCTTGGAGTTGTTTAAGCTTACCAATCTCAGAAGGAATACTTCCTGACAAGTTGTTTCCTTCAACGTCTAGGGCTGTAAGACCGCTCATGTTGCCTATACCTGTGGGGATGAGGCCTTTGATGTGTGCTTCTTCTATTTCAAAGCTTTCGATAGTAGATGAAAGATTCCCAATAGAATTGGGCAGAACGCCATTCAATAGATTGGAACCCACTTGTAGATATCGCAACATCCTACAGTCCGCCAAAGAATTGAAGAATAACAACTCACGCTCTCTTGGTTCATTGGTAAGTTGATTATTATGTAGGAACAGATCTTGCAGCTCACGAAGATTTCCTAAATTAGTAGGAATAGCGCCTGTGAGAAAGTTGTGTACTAGCACCAGCGGAAGCATTTGCTATGAACAATGGAATTTCCCCTTCAAGCTGATTGACTCCCAAGCTAAGTTCCTTAAGGTTAGGAAGATGAAGACCTGTAGTGGTTGGAATTCTTCCTGATAGGTTGCTAAAATTGAAATCAATCACTTCCAAAGAAGATATGTTGAAAATAGCCTCTGGAATTTGACCATTAAGATTAGAATTATGGGCTAAAATTAATTTCCTCAAATTTGTTAGCTTCCCTAATTCTGCAGGAATTTGACCCACAATCAAGATATTGCAGAGTGGAAATATTTCCCAACGAAGTGGGAATAGTCCCTTTTATTAGATTATTGCAAATATAAAACTTTTCGAGTTTTGATAAACGACCTATATTTCTGGGTATGTCTTCAGCTATGTTGTTGTAAGATATGTACAAAGTTTGGAACTTTGTGAGTTGGCATATATTGGAAGGAATGCAACCAGAAATTTGGTTGCCAGATATACTTAAAAAGTTCAGAAATTTGGTTGCTAGATTCCCTTCATCAGGCAAGAGAGGACCGGAAAGACTATTGATTCCAAGAGATAGGACAAGAAGTGACGAAATATTAAACAATGTTGCGGGAATGAAACCTGTTAATTGATTATCGTACAAACGCAACATTTTAAATTGCCTCAGATTAACCAATGTCCTTTGGAATGTTGCCGCTGACTCTATTCCCAGACAAACTGAAGTTCATCATTTTTGTGGCATTTCCAACAGAAGGAGGGATCATACCTGTGAGACTATTATTCCTGAGATCCAAGACTCTGAGTTCGGATACATACCATGGCCCTTTCCACATTTCAATAACTATTGAGAATGCTGAGGAAGGACAAATTGGCCAAAGACGGGGAAATTGTGCCTTGAAGTTGCAAATTAGGAAGATCCAATGCAATAACCCTTTGTCTTTTGGAACTGCAAGTGACACCATGTCACGCCCTGAGCCTATACCCTGGACGTGGCCGGCACTCGAAGACCATTGCTGGCCCTCAAGCGAACCCTTGGCCTGGCTTTCTTAACTCAGCGGAAACCTAACTCAACAGCATAACTTAATGCAATGCAAGGTTTTAAAACAACCCAACTGACTATATCTGGCCAAAAAGGCAACTCGAGTCTCAAAATAGAATATTTACATAAATACATGCATGAGAGACTCAAAACTAAGTGACTGACTGTCTATGAAGTCTCTATAATACTGAGATGTATGCTGGGACAGACCCCGCAACATCCTAATAAAACAAAACTAGAAACACAAAATATTTGAGTCCTCCGGAAAGCAAGAAGGCTCACCACTGACTCTGGAGTGCTCAGCTGGATCAACGGTGTGCCGGATGCTGATCCTAGGTACCTGCGTCTGCATCATAGAAAGATGCAGGCCAACTGGCATCAGTACATGGAATGTACGAGTATGCGAGCTGGACCGCTAACAACAACTTAAGCTTGAAGGGAAATACAAGAGAACACTTACCTTGGCTCTGTTCAACTCATGAAAGACTGAACTCAATATATAAAGCAATAAGACACATGCAATATATAAAGCTTGTAAAACTATTAAAACATGACGTAAAAATCATATTTATAATGTCATAAAAATACCATGCTTCCTCTCAAAGTCTACCTGTGCAATGCATGAATGAAGTCTCATACCCCCATTCATACTAAGCAGAACCCCCTCGAGGAACCATGCAATTTTCTACTGTGGTAGTTTCTCTAACCGATAATCACCACTAGGAAACTGAGTGGTGATACAACGTTTTACCTCACGTTGCCCAAGGACCATCCTATACCTTGCCGTGATATAGGAATCTAACTATGCTAAGTGGATCCACTAGCTAAACTTACGGATTCATCTAAAAAGTATGACCCGTTAATCCCATGTTGGCTCATGGTTCTTATGGAGAGTTGAGTTAATATGAACTCAAGTCCCCACTTCGGTGCTCAAGACTACTCCCAAAAATA
>JAJOOS010024063.1:0-10871 GCA_029582725.1 Solanum chiquidenum
AGATGGTTGTAGTAGTGTTCTTTTATGATTATGATGATTATGACTTATGTATGTTGAAGCTATGTTATGTATGATCATTATGAATATGGTAAGTTATGATGAAATATGATCTTATGAATGTATGCATGAAGTAGGTTGCTTAATGTGATACTTGGCTTTGATTAGGGTTATGGGATTCTATTCTTTGCATTGCACTAGTAATGCTTGGGTTGTCTACATGATTGGGATGATATTACGTTGGTTTGGACTATGATGCTTATTTTGTGTGCATATTGGATTTACTTGGTAAAAAGCATGTTTTGAATAAAATGTCCTTTTATGCATGTTTTCAATGGTTTTTATGCATAGTAGCCATACTTAGTACGTGTTGTACTAACCCATATTTTCTCCCTTTTCCCCCAATATTTAGGTTCGGGCCGTTGAGGATTCAAGCTTACTTCTCAAGACACTTGGAGTTGTTTCCCCAATTTGGTGAGTCCTCAAGTCTGAGGACAAGACCATATGATCTAGCTTCTATGTTTAGTTGTTTGCTTATGTTGAAAGACATTGTTGTACTTTCCTATTTCAAGACTTCTTATTGATGTAAGGGCTAAGTCCCATTTTCGATACTTCTATGTCTAGATGGTACATTGTGATGAAGTTAGATTCTATTTTTCATATAGGAAGTGAAGTTGAACTTCCAAAGTAAAAGTTTTAAATTTTCCGTGATTTTATTCTATGATACATGTTATGATGAATGCTAAGGGCTTGTATAAGACCTCTTCGAGGTCGAATACGCCGGTAACGACTAGGGTGTGCTCTCGGGTCGTTACAAAAGATTCCAAGAAAATCATGAACGCTTGAAGCTTTTCTCCCTTTTCTCCTATTTAAACTTTTCCCTAACCTTCTAAACATTTTAGTCTTTAGCATAAACTGATTTTAATCAGATTTGACCCCTAATTTGGGTGGAAAAACGACTGGAATAAGTGGGGTAAGGAAAAGACCAAAATGTCCCTCAATAATTTGGATATGTTTCCTTAACTTTAAAGGCTAAACTCAAATTGGCATATCTCCCTCATCCAAACTTGGAATTTAGCAAACTCTGCAACGTTGGAAAGAGGACTCAAATAACTTTAATTTGATACCGCATGGGCCACGTAACTCATCATGTACTTAAAGTTATGGTCATTTGAAGTTGACCGAAAACTCATAGTTGAAATCTAACTTGCACAAATCTCAATTAGGGTAATTTAGTTCCTTCTAAAATTAGCCCTTTCTAAGTCCGAGTTGTTACATCTTACCTTCTTATGTCTGTGATACTAGTGCCAACACTCCTCTTCTTGAGTTAGTTCATATGGTTAAAGAGATTAATGATGTGTTCCAACTGATCTATCGTGTCTTCCTCCTAAATGTGATATTAATTTAGGGATTGATGTTGAAATGGCTAGACAACCAATTTTTATTATGCCTTACCGGAGGTTCTAGCTGAATTGAGTGAGCTTCAGAAGCAACTCCAGGACCTCTAGGGAAAGGGGTTCATCAGACTGAGTGTATCTCTTTGAGGTTTTCGTATCCTATTCGTAAAGAAAAAGGATGGTACCTTGTGAATGTGCATTAACTAAATGCAACTGAATAAGATGACCATCAAGAACAAGTATCTCATGCTACAGATTGATGATTTATTCAACCAACTTCAGGGTGCAACAATGTTCTCTAAGATTGACTTGAGATCAGGCTACTACCATTTGAGGATTAGGGTGGTAGACATCCCTAAGACTACAATTAGGACTCGATATGGCCATTACGAGTTCTTAGTCATGTCCTTTGGGTTGACTAATTCCCCAACAAAATTTATGGAGTTGATAAACCATAAGTTCAGGCCTTATTTTGACTCATTTGTTATAGTATTTGTCGACGACATCTTGGTCTACTCTAGGAGTAGAGAACAGAGAGAGAGCAATATTTAGGGATTGTACTTAAGACCTTGAGAGCGCATCGGTTGTATGCTAAATTCACTAAATATGAGTTTTGGCTTAAGTCTATAGCATTCTTGGGGAACATAGTGTCAAAGAATGGCATTATGGTGGATCTGGGATAGATTGAGGCAGTTCGTAGGTGGGCCACACCTACTTATCCTACTGAGGTTCGTAGTTTTGTCGGGTTAGAATGCTACTACATACGATTTGTGAAGGAGTTTTCTTCTGTTACAGTGCCCTTGACTAGATTAACTCAGAAGGATGTTCCCTTCCACAAGTCAGATTAGTGTGAGGTGATATTTTTGAAGCTCAAGGACTTGTAGAATTCATCACCAATTTTGACTTTTCCTGTTAAGGAGTAGGGGTTTACGTTCTACTGAAATACTTTCGTTGCCTAGGTTTTGTCTTGATGTAGCAAGGTAGAGTTATTGATTAAGCTTCCAAGCAACTGAATCTTCATGGAGGAACTATCCTACTCGTGACATTGAGTTGGCACTGGTAGTGTTCGCGTTGAAAATTTGGTGGTACTATTTGTATGGAGGTCATTGCGAGGTATTCATGGATGATCTTAGTCTTCAGTATATTTTTAGCCAGAGGGACCTTAATTTGAGGTAGCGTAGGTAGTTGTAGTTACTGAAGAACTATAATATCACAATCATTTATCATCTAAGAAAGGCTAATGTGGTAGAATATGCCTTAAGCCAGAAGGCAGTGAGCATGGAGAGTTCGGATTTCATAGCCTTGGAGGAGCAACCTATGGCTTTGGACATTCAGTCCTTAGCAAATTAGATGGTTAGACTTGATATTTTTTAGTAGGCCAGAGTATTTGTTGTTGTAGAGGCTAGACCTGCATTGCTTCAGCACATCGGGCACATCAGTTTGATGATCCGCAGTTGAGGGTGATTCAGGACAAGGTTCTTAGCGACGAGGCTAGAAAGGCAAAAGATCCGGAGGGCATATTGAGGATTGAGGGTCATATTTTTGTTCCTAGAGTTGGTGAGTTAGTTGGGTTGATTATTTAGAAGTGTCTTTGTTCCAGGTATCCTATTGATCTCGGTGATGCGAAGATGTATCATGATCTGAGGAGACATTACTAGTGGTGTACAACGAAGCAACACATTGCAAATTTTATAGCTAGGTGCTTGAACAATCAACAGGTGAAGTATAAGCACCAGATACTGATGTTTCACTCAGCGGCTACCTATTCCAAAGTTGAAGGGAACTTATAGCCATGGACTTTGTGGTAGGATTGTCTTGTAATTTTTAGGGTTTTGATTCTATTTGGGTCTTCATTGATCGATTGACCAAGTCATCTCAATTTTTACTGATTTAGGTTGCTTACACATTAGAGAGGTTGGCACATATCTACCTTAGATAGATTGTCTGCTTGAATGGGGTACCGGTTTCCATTATTTTTTACCGTGGTACTTAGTTTGCTTCGCATTATTGCATATCTATTTAGAGGGACTTAGGTACTCAGGTTGAGATCAACAAAGCTTTTCACTCTCAAACCGATGTCCAATCTGAGAGGACTATTCAGGTTCTAGAGGTTATGCTACGTACTTATGTTATGGATTTCGGTGGCCAGTGGGATCAGTCTTTTGCTTTGGAAGAGTTTTCATACAATAATAGCTTCCATTCGAGCATCCAGATGGCACCTTTTGAGGCATGATATGGTATGAGATTTCATTCTCCAGTGGGTTGGTTTAATGCTTTTGAGGTTTGGCCATGGAGCACCGACTTATTGAGCAATTCCATGGATAACGTGTGTGAGATCAAGGAGCGACTCCGTACTGACCAGAGTAGGCTGAAGAGCTATGTGGATTGGAGGCCATTACCTTTAGAGTTTATGGTTGACGATTATGTATTCTTATGGGTGTTACCCATGAAGAGCATGATGAGGTTTAGGAGGAGATGTAAGCTTAGCACCAGGTTTATCGGTCCTTTTGAGATTCTGAGGTGGGTAAGAGATGTAGCTAATGAGATAGCCTTGTCTCCAGCTGTTTCTAGTGTTCATTCTGTATTTCATTTCTCTATATTGAGGTAGTACGTTCCTTATGAGTCTCACGTGCTTCAGTGGGAATTTGTTCATCTTGATGAGACTTTGAGTTTTAAGGAGAAGAACGCGACCATTCTAGACAAGTAGATTAGACAGTTTCAATCTAAGGACATCGCGTCAGTGAAAGTTCATTAGAGGCACCATCCGATCGAGGAGGCTACTTGGGAGACCAAGCTTGATATGCGGACTTGGTGTCCTCATCGTTTTGATCATTCAGGTATTTCATGTACTTTACTTTTGTAGATAAAACTCATTTTAGTAATATTTGTTGTAGAGACCCTTGGGGTCATTTCTATGTTTCTGTGTGCTTTTCCTGTTTGACTCCTTCCCTTAGTTTTTGTGTAGCTTGTGTGTGGTGCTTGGTTGGGTGGCATACGGCCCGAGGTGTTTGGTTGAGTTCAGTTCAAGTTTAAGGTTTTGGAAACCTTAAGGTTGGAGGATTTGACTTTCATCAACATTCAGAGATTCTGATATCGGATTGAAATTTCATTTGTTCCATCAGCTCTGGAAAGGCCATTTTGGTCTAAACTGATGATTGGTTTGGGTTTTTGGACTTTCGTTTGGAATTGGTGCAATTTGGCATTTTGGCTTTTTAGTTTTGTTCAAAATTGAACTTGGGGGAGCTTTCTTGGTAAATGTTCTCAGAAAGAAATTTTGTCAGCACAATTAGCTCCGGAATGCCGAGTTTGGTCTAGAATGACCTTTGGTTTTATTCAAGAGGGTGTCGGGTGTTTTATTTAGCTTCTGGAGTTTTTGTGTCGTTTCTTTGTTAAAGTGTTGACTTTGGTCAACATTTTGTTGAGACGACCTTGGATGGTTGTTTCATTGATCCCATTAAGTTCAAAATGCTGTTTCAAAGTGGCTTACACTTTTGGTTTGCGTCATTTGGACTCCGAATGAATTTCGAGGCCTTGTTCAATGATTTGGATAGTTAGGTCTTGTTTAATTTTTTGCCGGTGTCTGGTGCAATAACTTAAGCAAACTCTTGGACGCTTAAGCAAAGTCCGCATAAATAACCAAGTGGCCGCTTAAGAAAAGGACACCAAGGAGGCGGGGGTCGCTTAAGCGACCCAGCCTTGACTTTTACGAAGGTCGCTTAAGTGATGAAGTGGTTTCTTAAGCGAAGGGTGCCTCTTTAGGCGGGGTTCGTTTAAGCAAACTTTTGGCCGCTTATGCAATGTTCACTTAAGAGAACAAATGCCCGCTTTTGCAAAAATTGCTATATTAAAGGGAAAAGGGTCTGATATACCCCTCAAATTTGTCATTCAGAGTCGATATACCCCTCGTTATAAAAGTGGCTCATATATACCCCTACTATTATCCAAATGGCTCACATATACCCTTTTCCTCTAACGGAAGTGAAAAAAATTATTTTAGTTTAATTTTTTAAATTATTTAAAAAAAATATTATCCCATATGGGTATATTTAAACCTCCTTAAACATATATTATTATTTTTAACTTTTTTTTTGTTTCAATGACTAATTTAGATTTATTATTTTGAAGGTAAAATTTATTTAACTTTTGCTAATATTCTTGTAAAATTTATTATAGATGACCCAATTTTTTTCTTCAAATACAAAAATTAAATTAAAATATTTTCAAAAAAATAGTTTTAAATTATAATATAGCCACAAAAAAAATAGTTTTAATTTTTTTCCTTTACACTAAGGAATGAAAGAAAAAATAAAAGAAGAATAAGAAACTCAAATAATGATAATCAAAAAGTAAAAAAATAATTTATGTCCGAAAAAAATTAAAATATACCTTGAAATTTTCTACAAAAATCATAGATACCCCTAATTAATATTTTTAAGAAATCAAAAGACAAAAATATAAATTTAAAACTAATTTTTTCACTTCCGTTAAATGAATGGTATATGTGAGCTCATTTTGTAACGGTAGGGGTATATGTGAGCCGTTTGTATAACGGTAAGGGTATATATGAGCCACTTTCATATCGAGGGGAATATCAGCTCCAAATGGCAAAGTTGAGGGGTATATTAGGTCCTTTTCCTATGATTAAATTCCCATTTTTCATTCATTCTTCTTATAAAGAACCCAACTCTTGGAGAGATCGCAGTTAGGACATTTCTTGACCATTTTTGGACTCTTCAAAGTTTGTTTTCTTGCTCTTCCACTTCTCTACACTTTAATGCCTTCAATTTCGTAATTCAATCTCATTTTTTACCTCAAATCCCTTGATTTAAACTTTAAAATAAGGTAATTTAGCCATTTGAGGTCTAAACTAAGTCCCGTTTGCGTCCATCTTTTAGACATGTTATCCTTACCCCATAAGGACAATATGACGATTTGTTTTTGTTTTTCAGTAGCGTCAATTCGTGGGCTATTTTAGGCCCAATTTCCAGTCTATTTTTTGAGTTAGTGATATGAGTATCTTTGGACTCGTATTATGTGATCTTGATAGCTCACAACAATGTGAGGCTCTCCGGAAGAGAAAAACATTGAAATTCTAGTTCAAGTGCGGTTTTTTCCTTGAGGCACCATGGCTTCCTTTTCTTAGACTTGACTTAGTTAGATTAAGTGTATTTGGGTAGTGTAGCATGATCTAGGATGAGACCTTCGGTTGATTGAGCTTTAATGATCCTTGGGTAGTTATGGCTATAAGTTTGTTTGTTTAGCTTAAGCTTTAGTCAGGAAGGCCTTAGTTTAGGTGATCCTTGTGTGAGTAGTATCCTTAGACCTTGCTTCTAGGTGGCGTAAAACTTAGGTTTTGTGGTGTTTTATTGTTTTTATTGGTTTGGATGATTGTATGGATTTCTTGAGTTGTGCTTCTTCGTTGGTTATTTATGAAACTGTTGGGCCTAAGGTCGTGATCTCAGACTAGTAGGAATCCCAAGTTAGTACTTTTGTGGTGTGACGGGTATTCTTCCCGATTTTGTGTGTATTCCATGAGTTGATTGTGATTATACTTCTGTGGATTATCTATTCACTTGATTTGTGACAAAGAAATGGTTTATTGGAAATAAATGAGGTTATTCTTAATGAGTCGGAAGTCCTTGGTACTTGTGTTGCATAAAGTGGTTAAAATGCCCTTTTTTCTTTTTTTCACGCACCTGCATATATTGTGATCAGCTCGAGGTACCATTCCAGGAGGCCCAATAACTTTACTAAGCTATAGGTTACTTTAGATTCACATTGTAGAGGAGCTCGAGGCATCGTACCAGGTGGCCCATTGATACAAATATTTGGGTTATGGGTAGGCTCATGTACCATACCTCACAGCCTTTGAATGAGCATATCTAGGTTATTGACTTATGGATAAGCTTGAGGCGTCATTCGAGGCAGCTTGATGTTTCTTCCGATCTTATGATATGTACTTATTTTGGAGTTTGACATTGTGGTGTTGTATGAGGTTCCTTTGGATGTGTTGGTTGTTTGGTTTGTATGTATTATTGCTGATTGTGGATTCTCTCTTACTTCTTCTCCTTTATTAGCTCGGTTTGCCTTATCTTTCCCTTGCCTTGTTAGTTTGATTGTGCTTCTAAGTCATATTTGATCTTTTCTGATGCCTACCAGGTACCCCATGTTTGTTACTCATACTGCACTTCTACATCTTTTCTAATGCAGCACCCAGATCAAGCTATCCTCAGTAGTGAACGTCTCGATCTCCCATGGTTGTCCAAGACTTGGAATGTGGTGAGCTCCCAGCGTTAAAAGACTTTATGATTATCTCCTTTTGTACTGACTTTCCTTTTGTATTTTATATTAGTCAATTCTCTAGATATATTTATGACTTTTTGTTCGAAGTAGCTCCTGTATATGTGACACAAGCTCTTGGGGATTTGTATCTAGTGTTAGTTTGTCTCTTGGTCACTTTTGGGAATATTATATATATTTTATATCATACTGCAAACATATATATAATAGACCCTTCTATATCTATATATATACACATATATGTATTAGTAAAATTACCCGCTCTTCGTGTGGTAATTTAATATAACAGATTTCTTAAAATAATACTTAAAACCTATCAGTAATTAAAACTAAAACACTATATTATTTTACATACAAGATTACATAGTAACGCATATTAATAATGTAAAGGAAAATGAAAATTATAACATCTTATCATTTAATCTTTAATAACATAAGCATAAATTTATGACTGTAAAAAACACACCAATATCTACAACATAGGCAATGGTGTCAGTGAGCCACACAATAGGAGCAAAGTACACGAATATTTAATTGTGGAGAAGTGAAGTAAAATAAGAAGAATAGTAAGTTCAGAATTTTGTTGTTTTAAAATGAGAGAAAATTTCTTTATTTATAGGCAACAAAGGGTAGTGTGAACAAATGTTTGGTGTGCCATATCAGAAAGGTCACAACTATTTGGAGAAGTTGCGACCCTTTGGAAAAGTCAGGACCTTTATAAAATTCAGAACATTTCATAAAAGTTGCAACTCTTCATTGAAGCCGTAAATTTTCGTAAAAGTCACAACTTTATATAAAACTCACCACTTTTCATAAAACTCACAGCTTTTCATGAAAGGGAATGCTAGTTTTGGATAAATATATATATATATATATATATATATATATATGTTATTCTCATATTTCTTCTTTATTTAGTTATGTTATGCATTATGGTGTCTTCCGCTTCTTATGTCTTCGATTTAGGCTTGCCCAGTAGGTGGGTTGTAGTGGACACCATCTTGGCCCGACTTCAGGTCGTGACAACCAATAAACATGTAAAACTAAACTACAATATGAGTACAACCGGCATAGAAATTAGCCCAACCTAACAACTTACAAAACACAAATCACAAGGCTTAACAATCAAAGTCCAATAGTCAGTTCAACAATCAACAAGTACCAAGTTATTCAATTTTGAGTATCAAGTATGCCAATCACAAGTATCAAGTATCTCAATCACAAGTATGATGTAGATCAATCACAAGTATCTAGTTCCTCAAGTCTAAATGATCGAACTTTTGCCGGAACCATTTCCCATCGGCATAATATCACTCATGAAACCATTTCATATTAGAACAATATCACTCGCTGGAGCCATTAACCATTGCACAATATCACTCGGTGAAATCATTTCTCATCCTCACAATGTCACTCACCGGAACAATTTCCTATTGGCTTTATATAATGTCACTTGCCAGAACCATTTTTCATCGGCATAATCATCACATGTCTCATAATAGTGTTTAAAAATCAATGCAAATAGGCAATTTGATACAATAAGGAAGAGACAATAAACTCAAATACTTAAAGTCAATAATGATGACATCAAAACATTTCATCAATCAACAAATTATGATCATCATCAAGGCAATTTACAATACACAACCCTCAACACATTAACTTTTTAATTATTCCCCTTTTTCATTCATTAAGATCAATCTAGTGGAGTAATTGAACTTATCACCTGATTCTCATCACTCCCCAACATACACATTGAAGGGAAACACAATATTCTACAGGCTTTGCACAATCAAATTCAACAAGTAATCACAATAATATTCCAAAAATAACAATACACATATCATATACATTGAAAAATATGTCAAATCAAATCAAAAAGCCAATTTTGAAAAAGTGCTTTGAGTAAGAAAATCATTACTTGAATACATTATCCAAGGCATTTTGAACTCATTAATGAAAACCATTTCGAAAAATGATTTTAAAGCAGTTCACAATCACCATTTTACTTAAAAAATACAAGTTCTTGATACCCTTATATTTATCATTTGAGAACCTTTATTTGAACACTTATAATCATAAATAATCATGGGTAAATGAAGATTTAAGATTAAGAATCGTTACCCAAATATTTCTTCTAAAAAATCTTGTTCAAATCTCTACACCAAAGCTCTCAAAACTAAAAAAAAAGAGAATGGAGATGAAACCCCAAAATTTGGAAACATTTTGTCCAGATGTACTTCGCGAATGCTGACCCCTGCCCACCAACACAACATTTAATGAACCGACCCTCTACGAATGTGGCAGGGCTCCCACGAATGTAAAGGTCAACTTCTTTTTCCTCAATGAATGCGGTCAAGCCTCCATGAATGCGGGGGTACCCTCAATATACCCTTCATGAACGTGGTCACTAGCTCCACGAATGTGAAGGGTTAGACAACATAAGTCCGAACCAGTTATCAACAACAACTCCGTAAAGGTCTCATTATTTGTTTGGAATCATGTACACACAAACCAAATATGATACTTGACTATACTCGACATTTTGGATACAATGGAACAATCAAAATATTAGTCTGAGGTTTCCTTGACTCGAAACCCATGGAAGTCACCAAATACAAACATAACACCTGAAACGGTTAAATCTTGGGACTTCTAAAAATTGAACTAAGACCTCTTCTATGCCTACAATCATCCCCCGAATTCAATGAAATTGTCTGAAATTTGATCCGAGTATTCGAGCCCTTAATGTTAACCAAAGTCGATCCAAAGGCTAAAATATTAAAAACTTCAGACATAGGACCTCAATTCTGAGAAAAAAAACTCTGAATTTGAAATCAACAACTCTCTTAGACCAATTTCCACATTTTGGGATTAATGAAATAAATGGAATGTCTTTCCGAGATTCAAAACATCAAAAGACACCAAACTATTTTTATCTACTTTAGCCATTCAAAACATAAAAAAATTCACAATTCACAACTTTTAACTTCAAAGCTCGAAACAAATTTCAAAATCTATTCAGAAATGACTTGAGGACAATATTAGGAGGGGTAAACTAGTAATTTATGAAAAAATAAAAAAAATGACCTTTTCGGTATTTACATTATCAACAACAAAGACACATGTTCATTCTCGAACATAAAGTAAATGAAAGTACCTGAAGCCTAAAACACT
>JAJOOS010024064.1:0-10585 GCA_029582725.1 Solanum chiquidenum
TCTTGACTCTTGAATTTAAATTTTCAAACTTTTAAGTTTTAAAGTGTGAAATTTAAACTTCTATAGTTTTATAGTTTTAAAGTTTGAATTTAAATTTTCAAACTTTTAAAGGGTGAAATTTAAACTTTTATAGTTTTAAAGTTTGAAATTTGAATTTAAATTTTCAAACTTAAAGGGCGAAATTTAAACTTTTATAGTTTTAAAGTTTGAAATTTGAATTTAAATTTTCAAACTTTTAATGGGTGAAATTTAAACTTTTATAGTTTTAAAGTTTGAAATTTGAATTTAAATTTTCAAACTTTTAAAGGGTGAAATTTAAACTTTTATAGTTTAAAGTTTGAATTTAAATTTTCAAACTTTTAAAGTGTGAAATTTAAATTTCTATACTTTTAAAGTTTGAAAGTTTGTATTTAAAACTTTAAAAATTTAAAAGTATAAATTTTTAACTTTAAATATATAAAAGTTGTAATATTATTTGAGTAATGTTCCTAATTGTTTTTAAAAAAAATATAGCCGTTGGGACCCTGTTTCCGGTTCGGTCCCGGTCCGGGACGAGAATAGCATATTTTTTCTGAAATTACCGGTTCCGGTCCGTCCCGGTTCCGGTCCGTCCCGGTTCCGGTCCGTCCCTGTTCCGGTACGATTTCGACCCGTGGTGACCGGTTCCATTCCGGTTCCGTTGCCAGCCACAGAACTCAGTATGGTCATTGTGAATTTGTAGTTATGTCATTTGGACTAACCAATGCTGATGCAACTTTCATGGATTTGATGAACAGAGTGTTCAAGCAGTATTTGGACTTATTCGTTATCGTCTTTATTGATGATATCCTCATTTACTCTAGGAATGAGGAAGAACATACAAATCATTTGAGGATTGTTCTGCAAACTCTCAAAGATCATCAATTATTTGCTAAGTTTAGCAAATGTGAGTTTTGGTTGCAATCAATTGCTTTCCTTGGGCATATTGTGTCTAGCGAAGGGATCCAATTTGATTCTCAGAAGATAGAAGCAGTGAAACTATGGCCCAGACCTACCTCTCCTAAAAATATCAGAAGTATCTTGTGTCTAGAAAGTTATTACAGAAGGTTCGTGGAAGGGTTTTCATCCATAGACTCTCCATTAACTAAGTTGACTCAGAAAAAAATCAAGTTCCAGTGGTCAGATGATTGTGAGAAAATCTTTGCAGAACTGAAAACTAGGTTGACTACAACTCCCGTTTTGACCTTACCATAGGGTTCGAACGGTTATATGATCTATTGTGATACATCCAGAGTCGGCCTAGGCTGTGTGTTGATGCAGCGAGGTAAGGTTATAACGTATGCTTCTAGACAACTTAAGGTGCATGAGAAGAACTATCCAACTCATGACTTCGAGCTTGCAGTAGTGGTGTTTGCCTTAAGATTTGGAGACATTATTTGTATGGTGTTCACGTAGATGTGTTCACAGACCACAAGAGCCTTCAGTATGTGTTCACCGAGAAAGAGTTGAATCTTCGCCAAAGGAGATGGCTTGAATTCCTCAAGGACTATGATATGACTGTGCATTACCATCATGATAAGGCTAATGTAGTAGCAGATGCTCTTAGTAGACTATATATGGGTAGTGTAGCACATGTTGAGGAAGAAAGAAAGGAACTAGCAAGGGATGTTCACAGACTTGCTCGATTAGGACTTCATCTTATGAGCATATCAGATGGTGGTGTAACAGTTCAGAATGGGTCAGAATCTTTGTTGGTAGTGGAGGTTAAGGAAAAGTAAGACAATGATCTGATATTGCTTCAACTTAAGGGTGTAGTCCATCAGCAGAGAGTTGAAGTTTTCTCCCAAGGGGGAGATGGTGTGCTTCGCTAGCAGGGTCGATTATGTGTTCCTGAGGTGGGCGAGTTTAGACAATAGATTCTTGTAGAAGCCCATAACTCCAGATATTCTATTCATCCAGGCGCCACTAAGATGTACCATGATCTGCGGGAAGTCTTGGTAGAATGGTATGAAAAGAGTTATAGCGGATTTTGTGGCCAAGTGCCCCAATTGCCAGCAATTCAAGGTAAAACATCAGAAACCAGGAGGTATGACTCAAGAGGTCGACATTCCTACTTGGAAGTGGGAGGTGATCAACATTGACTTCATCATAGGTTTACCTCGTACTCGTAGACAACATGACTCTGTTTGGGTGATAGTTGATTGAGTTACTAAGTCTTCACACTTTTTGAAGGTCAAGACTACAAATTCGGCGGAGGATTACGCCAACCTTTACATTAATGAGATAGTTAGGTTGCATGGGGTTCCTTTCTCTATCATCTCAGATAGAGGTCCTTAGTTTACCTCTCATTTTTGGAAATCATTTCAGAAAGGTCTTGGTACTCAAGTTAACCTTAGTACAACATTTCATCTGCAGACGGATGGTCAGACAGATCATACCATTCATACCTTAGAGGACATGTTGAGAGATTGTGTGATAAATTTCAAGGGTAGTTGGGATGATCACCTTCTTTTTATAGAGTTCTACTATAATAATAGTTACCATTCTAGCATTCAGATGGCCCATTATGAGGCATTATATGGGCGTAGATGTAGATCTCCAATTGGTTCGTTTGAAGTAGGTGAAGCAGCCTTGATAGGACCAGATTTAGTTCATGATGCTATGGAGAAAGTGCAACTCATCAGGGATAGACTTAAGACAACCCAGAGTCGCTAGAAGTCCTATGCAGATGTAAGGAAAAGGGAACTAGAGTTCCAAGTTGATGATTGGGTTTTCCTGAAAGTGTCACCCATGAAAGGGGTGATGAGATTTGGCAAGAAAGGGAAGCTCAGTCCTAGATATGTAGGCCCTTAAAAGATCTTGAAAAGGGTTGGTAAAGTGGATTATGAGTTAGAGTTGCCAACATAACTAGTAGCAGTGCATCTTGGTTTGCACATTTCATTGTTAAAAAAGTGTGGGTAACCCAATGTCTATTGTGTCTTTGGAAAGTGTGGGTGTGAAGGATAGTCTCACTTATGAAGTGGTACCAGTTGAAATCCTTAATCGTCAGGTTTGATGGTTGGGAAACAAAGAAGTCGCTTCAGTCAAGGTTTTTGTGGAGGAGTCAGTCCGTAAAGGGAGCTACTTGGGAATCATAAGCATCCATGAAGGCCAAGTATCCTCACCTCTTTCCTTTCGATCCCATTCCAGCTTGAGGTAATAGTTCCACTTTAGTTTTTTAGTCATTCATGCATAGTTTCAGTCTTAGCATCTTGTTCCTTCAGTTTGTACGCGCTTTTTCAGCGTATTTGCAATTTCTTGGAACTTAGTTCAGTCAGAAATCAGTTTCCAGAAACTTTGTGGTAGGGTGTAGCTTCTTCCCTCCTTTAAAGCTAGGTTAGTCTTCATTCGAGGACAAATGTTCCTAAGGGGGAGATATTGTAACACCTCGAAAACCATACCTAGAAAAAATTGCAGAAATTCACCTGAAGTAGTGAACCACAACAGGGTTCACAGACCGTGATAAGGTCCACGGTTCATTGACCTACCCGTAGTCTGGAGTTAAACTCCTCCAGGCCCAAACGTCAGACTACGGGACCCTTCACGGGCCGTGGTCTTGACGACGAACCTTGGTGGCATCCGTATAGTCAGAACTAGTGGCCCCCCTAACCTAGCCTCAAACCTCCCAAGCCTAAGTGAGGACCCCGAGGACCTTCATGGTCCGTGGTCCTCTACATGGGATGTGGTAGGATCCGTGAAGGCTATCCATTAGGCCCCCAGACCTGAGCCTCCAGACCTCAACCCAAGTGAGGACCATGGGGACTGATGTTTGCGTAGTCAAGACACAACTTCCAATGAAAGTGTCTACGATCGTACAATAGTAAAGTAACCCAACCAAGGGTTGGGGTCGAGTCCCAATGGAGTGGGCTTGAGAATTTATCGAAAAATAAAATTAAGTTCTAATTAGTCATAGCTAAAGACATTATCGAATGGAAACATGTTAAATCTAATGGGTGATGCAAGCGTCAATTATCAATGGGGGTTTGTCACAAGTAAACAAAAACAACAAAAATGCAAGGAGTACTAATCAAGGAGATGGGGTTCTTGGGATGTGATAGGAATACGGGATAAACTAAACTATTGGGTACATGATTTTGATAATAAATCTGTTTAATATTTGTGACTAGGCTAGACTATAGTGGGGTAAATTCTCTCTCGAGCAACTTACCCCGAATCAAATGGGTTCCTCTCGGACACCCACTTGCCGCATGAAGAACAACCTCCGCCTTAGCCCACTCACTCTCTCGAGCTGAGTGTGTGGGAGAAGGAATAGGGTTCACTCTCTCGAGCTGAACCTCATGTCAACTCACTCCCACCGACCATCAATTTAGTAGTCTTAGTTTTACGACCTCTCTCTCGAGCAAGCCGAAAACACAAAGGTGAAATCATATTTGCAACTACAATTTCATTAAGTTCCACCACAATTACTAAACGAAATCACATCTAAACAAAAAATAAATCATCAACAAGCAAGACCCAACAGATAATCAAACCCATGTTCACAAAATCACACCCCAAGAATTGGGGTTTTAGCTACATATGTAAAAGAGGTAAAAATGTATACCAATCTCAGTTTCCATCAATGGGTATGCAAGATTAAGTCTTAAAACAAGTCAAAAATGAAGAATACTCAAGACCCAAGTCCAAAATTTTGGAGTTGAAACCCTTTGAATCTTCAAGTTCTTCAAAACCCTCTCCAAGCTTAGAACTCAAAAGTCTATGTTGAAAATTCTATATTAAAAATCTAATACTAAGCTACAACTCTCAACGAGTATTTATAGTTTTCACAAATCTGTGCTGCAGCGGATCATTCGGCGTCGTTAGTTGAGATGTCGATCAACTCAGCGATCCGCCTTTTGGTAGGTTTCATCGCCGTCTTGCTCTATCCTTCAGCATCGTCGTATTTGGATCATTGGGCGACATAGTATAGCTTTGCGGAACTACTCAGCGATACGCTGACTGCTCCTTTTTACCACTGATTTGATCCTTTCCTTCAGGGCACAGCACACTGGAACAGAAGACGAGGATAAGACCTTTTGGCGACTCACCGAATGGGTTTCGGCATTTCTCAGATCTTCATTTCTTCGTTCTTTCAGCTGCCTTTGTTTCTGTTTTTTGCTAAGTAGTGTCCATGATTTCTTTCAAACTCTAAATACCTACAACTTAAAGGTTTTCATCAGATATTGAAATAAAATATGCATTTGAGGACACTTATTCTATCAAAATATAGCCCTAAATGAGTCTAATTTGTGGACTCATCAACACCCCCAACTTAAACTTTTGCTTGTCCTCAAACAAACTCAAGCTCAGCCGTCCAAAAAGGAGGTCTCGAATAGTGCTACACAAGATTCAATCATGAATGCACACAACAAGACTCAAGTTACTTATGCAAAGATCAAATGTGCACTCAAAGATTCAAGTTGTAACTGGCCAAAATCAAAGAATCTCATGCTCACAATACTTGCTTAAAATGCAAGTTCAAGCTCAACCAAAGTGTTCAAATTCCCTCACACAAGGAATGATTCCAATTTCACACACAAAGGTTTAATCATTTGAAGTTTCGGAATCAAATTCAACGGTCACTCTCACAAGGAAGAATACAATGCATGCTTTCACCCATAGGTTTGCCCGTATTTTCTGATCAACATTTGTTTCAGCTTACTAAAGATCAAAAAGGTCTTTTGATGGCTTGTAATGGGGCTGAGTGCAAAGGTATGGTCATTTAGGCTCAATGACTTTCATGCTCATGAAATGTGGTGCTCACAAGACGTCCTTTCCTTTTCTTTCATCATTCTCTTTAGTGCTCATAAGTCATCCTATTATTCACCTTCCATGGATTGTTTGGAAACCCCATTTCTTCTGTACTTTATTCCAATTTGTTTTTTGTATGAAAGGGTTCCATTTTTCTCAAAAGCATGGGTAAGAGGGACTTTCTTGCATTTCTTGATTTGCCTTTTCTTTTCACCGCGCCCCCAACTTAGGCTTTTGGTCTAAGTTGGCTATTCAACTAACCACAACTTCATGAGGATTATGGGTAATGGATAAAGAAAGGTTATGATTTCATCAAGTTTCTTCCAAAGAAAGGTAAGGCTCAAGGGGTGTTCAAAAGCGGTTCATACACTCACAAGGTAGGTCACAAAAGAGGTATATGTCAAATTGGCTCACACTCTTAGAAGTTGCCTAAGATCATATCAAGAGATAGCATCACTTCGTTGACCGGACCAACGGGGCAAATTCTAGGATCTATCATGCATGGTTCAAAGTAAGCTCATCACACTAGGCATTGACACTACAGTCAAACAAGATTCCACACTTTCGCTAGTGTGCAACGGTCATCACAAGAGACTTGATTCGATAACAGATTAGTCACAACGAGATGTAAAGAGTTCACATATTGTCTATGCAACTTCATTTGGCCTCGTTATAGCCACACATTCATTTTTCGTTAGATCATAAGCACCATTCAAGTCATCGGTATTGATCGGAATCGAGACTTAAATTTTGCAAAAGAACAACCACATTCAACACACGAGAGGTGGCAAAAATTTTCGGACGGGTCAAAATCATTTTGCAATTTAAAATAAAAGGAGCCACAAGCGCTCAAACATTGACATAAAACAGTATTAACATAATAATTGCTCACAGCCCAAATACTCAAACAAAACACGATTCACAATTATCACACAAAAGGTGAGCCTCACCCACCACAAATAAAAACATTTGTCCTCAAATGCAAATAACATAATATCCTTAATGTAAAATAAAGCAATACATAGATGGATCAACCATCACAGAAGCAACTTCCTTGTTATTTTAACTTCCGAACTTGTCGATTTAAAATCTCAACTGGACCCCTTCATTAGAATTTTTTTCTTTAAATCCCAAACCTTCCAAAGGTACAATGGATGTCGGATCTCCAACACAATTCTTTAACAAAGAGACATGGAATACCAGATGTACCGATGCTAAATCATTAGAAAACTCAAGTTAATAAGCAACCTTGCCAATACGCTTCAAAATTATGGGCCCATATGGCAAAGACTAAGCTTCCCTTTCTTTCCAAATATCATTACACCCTTCATGGGTGAAATTTTCAAGTAGACCCAATCATCAACATTGAGTTCAATCTTTCTTTTTCTAACATCGGCATAAGACTTTTGCTATCTTTGAGCCGTTTACAACCTTTCACGAATGAGTCAAACCTTTTCCATTGCATCATATACCAACTCGAGCCCTATCAAAGGGACCTCACCAACTTCAAACCAATAATTAGGAGACCTACACCTACTACCATAAAGAGCCTCAAAGGGAGCCATCCTAATACTAGAATGATAGTTATTATTATAAGCAAACTCGAGAGGCAAATGGTCATCCCAATTACCCTTAAAATCAATCATGCAATCTCTTAACATATCTTCTGAGGTTTGATTAGTATGCTCGACTTTTCCATCGGTCTGAGGGTGGACAGTTGTGCTAAGTTTCCCTTGGGTACCAAGAACTTTTTGAAATGACTTCAAAAATTGAGATGTGAACTGAGTGCCACGATCTGAGATAATAGAAAAGGGCACTCCACACAACCTTACAATTTCCCTAATATAAAATTTAGCGTATTCTTCCACTGAAAATAAAGTCTTAATGGGAAGAAAGTGAGTCTATTTTATCATTCGATCCATAATAATCCAAATCGAACCAAACTAATGACGAGTACGAGGTGAACTCATAATGAAGTCCATATTCAAGTCTTCCCACTTTCATGTAGGGATACTAATGGTTTGAGCCAAGCAACTCAGTTTCTGATGCTCAACTTTTACTTGTTGACAATCCAGACACTTAACCATAAATTTCGCAATATCCCTCTTCATTTCATTCCACCAATAGACTTCATACAAATCACGGTACATATTGGTGGCTCTTGGGTGAATGGAATACTGAGAAAAGTGAGCTTTTGTAAAAATCTGATTTCTCAACTCATCATCATTCGAAACACATAACCAACCTTGATATCGAAGGACTCCATCCCCCTCTTTAGAGAAAGCCTCAATGGCCCTTTTGGAAATTAACTTCTTCAACTCAACTAATACCGGATCAAGATCTTGCTTAGCCTTCACATCTGATACAAAAGATTATTCAGAACCTTTCAGAACAACCACACCACCTTCATTAGAGTTAACGTTCTGAATACTCAATCGGTCTAATATATGAACATCACAAACTAACTCCTTGTCATCCTCAACATGAGCAACATTTCTCATTGATACTTGACTAAGAGCATTCGCCACCACATTTCCTTATATGGATGATCTAGGACACTCATGTCATAATCCTTTAATAACTCAAGCCATCTCTTTTGGGGAAGATTCAAACACTTTTGATTCAACACATATTTCAAGCTCTTGTGATCGGTAAACACATATACATGAACAACATATCAGTAATGCCTCCAAATCTGTAGAGCAAACACTACCGCCGCTAATTCCAAATCATGAGTTGGATAATTCTTTTCATGCACCTTCAATTGCCTTGAATCATAAGTAATAACTTTCCCATGTTGCATCAAAACACAACCCAGACCAATTCGTGAGGCATCACAATAAACCACAAAACCATTCGATCCTTCAGGTAATTCCAAAATTGGGGCCGAAGTGAGTCTATCTTTCAACTCTTAGAAACCCTTCTCACATGCTTCCGACCATAGAAATTTCACTTTCTTTTGAGTCAATGTCGTTAAAGGAGAAACAACAGAGGAAAATCCTTCCACAAAACCTTCTATAGTAACGAACGAAACTCAAGAAACTCTGCATATCTGAAGTAGATAAAGGTCTATGTCAAGTTTTAACTGTCTCAATTTTCTTAGGATCAACTTGAATACCTTCACTAGAGATAATATGGCCAAGGAAAACAACGGACCTCAACCAAAACTCACACTTGTTAAACTTAGCATACAATTCTCAATCCTTGAGAATTAGTTGTACAGTCATCAAATGCTCAGCATGTGCATCCTCATTTTGGGAATAAATCAAAATATCATCGATAAACACAATCACAAATATATCAAGATATTTCTTGAAGACCCTATTCGTCAAATCAATGAATGCCGCCGGGGCATTAGTCAAACCAAAAGATATTACCAAAAACACATAATGACTCTACCGGGTTCTAAAATCTATCTTCAAAATGTCATTGTACTTCACTCTTAATTGACGATAACCCGACAGAAGGTCACTCTTAGGGCCTGTTTGTCCATGCGATATGGTATCATGATATGGAATCATGATATGGTATCATGATATGGAATCATGAGATGAAATTGAAGTTTTGTTTGGACATGCGATATGGAATTTTTGTGTTATATATTTTCTCATAAACATAAAAATCCCATAAGTTGTAAAACTATTAAAATAGCCCCAATTATTTATTCAATCTTATCAAATAAACAAAAAATTATAAAATCGCATAATAAATTATTACAAAACTATTTCTTCTCCACTTAAGTAATTGTTTCATCTAACTTTAATTTAATAAAAAAAATTAAACATAAATTGTAGTGTACTAGTCTTTAATATAATCCTCCCACATAGTATGAACAATTTACTCACGTTGAACTTGCATTTCTCGATCATGTGATCGAGAAGAC
This sequence comes from Solanum chiquidenum, assembly GCA_029582725.1. Lineage (NCBI taxonomy): Eukaryota > Viridiplantae > Streptophyta > Magnoliopsida > Solanales > Solanaceae > Solanum > Solanum chiquidenum. The sequence goes on from JAJOOS010024064.1 coordinate 9,653, forward strand.
GAACCAACATTGTTACTTTGAGCCATTTGTTGGTCAATATTATCCGCAACTATATTTTCATGCTCATAGACCATAAATATTTCATCAGTACTTTGGTATTCTCACAAATGATTATGTAACACTGCACAAGCTATGACTATTTTCACTTGTGTATCAATATCATAATGGTTCATGCCTTGTTTCAATATTCTAAATCTATTTTTCCAAACTCCAAAAGTCCGTTCAATCACATTATGCAGAGATGAATGCCTATAATTAAATTGTTCTTTGGCATTTTGAGGCTCTCTTTCACTTCCTCGGTAATCTTGCAAATGATAGCGTAGTCCTTTGTATGTAGCTAAAAATCCTTTTGTGTTTCGGAAACCAGCATAAAAAACATAATATTTATCTACCAACAAACATTTTATAAAGAATTACTAAAAGCATATGTGACGTAAATGAGACAACTTTGTGTAAATAAATAATATTTATTCTAAGGATGTAATTTAAAGTTACAATGTATCGAAAATGGAAATTGTGACGTTGGTTCAACAAGTGCATTCTCAAGTACTTTACTATCATGTGCAGTACCTTCCCAACCAGCAGCAACAAAGGTAAATCGCATATCAAAATCACAAGCACATAAGACATTTTGTGATGTTCTTCCTTTACGATTACGATATGCTTGTTGCACCACTTTAAGAACCTTCCCTTCTATATATCTTCCATCAATCGCACCAACAAAATCCTACCAAATAAAAAATACATCAATATTAGTTTAGTGAACATAAAATAATTGGAAGCATTATAGAATGCATTTCATAAAAATAATGTTTGTAAGAGTAATAAAAATAGCGCTTCCAAGACAATGCAAAGTCATAAAATAAATATTATCTCTTTAAACAAAGTTGATAGGAAATATGTAACTAAATACTAATAACTTACACATAAATT
>JAJOOS010024065.1:0-14137 GCA_029582725.1 Solanum chiquidenum
AAAGCAAGTTTTCAAAGTTGTTCAAGAGTCTTCATTGAATGTTTTAACTTCATTTTGAGGCTCAAGTTTCAAGTTAGTTCAAGTTAAGTCAAGAGTTTTGAGTTGAGCATTGAGTTTCAAGTCAAGTAAAGAGCATAGAGTTTCAAGATAAGTCAAGAGTTTTGAGTTGAGCATTGAGTTTCAAGTCAAGTAAAGAGCATAGAGTTTCAAGATAAGTCAAGAGTTTAAAGTTGAGTTCATTTCTCAAAAGTTATTAGGGAACTAAGTATTCCCAAAGAAGTTTATAAATGTTTTTTTACATTTGAGTAAGAAAGGAACCATGTTTTCCAAAAGAGCCTTTGGGCTAAGCTTTGAGTAATTATCTCAACTAAAGAAAGATGTGTTTAAAGCACTTATGAGCCAAAGTATTTTTGGGAGTAGTATTGAGCACCGAATTGGGGACACGAGTTCATATTAACTCAACTCTCCATAAGAACCATGCGCCAACATGGGACTTGACGGATCATTCTTTTTAGATGATCACGTAAGATTAAGCTAGTGGATCCACTAAGTTAAAGTAAGGTCCTATATCACGGCAAGTATAGGATGGTCCTTGGACAACGTGAGGTAAAACGTTATATCATCACTAGGGCTCATAGTGGTGGTTGTCGGTTAAAGAATCTCCCACTAAAGTTATATTACTTTTATACAAGTAAAGTTGAGTTTGTTATTACTTTATCATTAACGAACTAAGTTGTTTACACCATTTTACAAGCTTTATATATTGCATGTGTCTTATTGCTTTATATATTGAGTTCAGTCTTTCATGAGTTGAACAGAGCAAAGGTAAGTGTCTCTTGTATTCCTTTCAAGCTTAAGTTGTGATTTAGCTTTCCAGCTCGCATGCTCGTACATTCCATGTACTGATGCCAGTTGGCCTGCATCTTATGACGATGCAGATACAGGTACCCAGGATCAGCATCCAGCACGCTGTTGATCCAGCTGAGCACTCCAGAGTCAGTGGTGAGCCTCCTTGCTTTCCGGAGGACTCAGTCATTTTGTTTCCCTTAGTTGTGTTTTATTAGGATGTTGCGGGGTCTGTCCCAACATCCATCTCAGTATTATAGAGGCTTCATAGACAGTCAGTCAGTTAGTTTGAGTCTCTCATCTATGTATATATGTAAATATTCTATTTTGAGACTCGAGTTGCCCTTTTTGGCCAGATTTTATCAGTTGGGTTGTTATATAACATTTTATTGCATTGAGTCATTCTGTTGAGTTAAGTTTCCACTGAGTTAAGAAAGTCAGGCCAAGGGTTCGCTTGGGGGCCAGCAATGGTCTTCGAGTGCCGGCCACGTCCAGGGTGTAGGCTCGGGGCGTGACATCGAGACACAATAAAGACGAGTTAGAGTGTTTATTTGTCAATTGAGATGTCTAGAGATCGATGTTGACTTTCAATATTTAAAGTGATTACTTATCCGTTATGGTCAGATTTAAGTTTTTGTTACGTATTATGTCTAAAGTATATGTGAAACATTTTAGTTTCAGAAAACTAGCACTCAATTTGAATTAATAACAACCTAAACCTACCATTTTGTACTAAACTTTTTCTTGAATGTAACTGTGAATTACTTAAAACAAAAATTTACTTACAATCAAAATATTGATTTGATTGTGTAAATATATTTTCTGCACAGTTATTTGCATTAGAATATAAGTCACTTTCCCTTCCACAAATTCATAAATTAAAAATAATTAATATTTTAATCAAGAATTCCAATAATTAATGTAGTAATGTTGTTTGTAATTTTAAGCATGCCAAATTTAAAATATTAACTTTCGAAAAAACAAATTAAAACTATTGACTTTGTCTTGATTTGAGATCCATTATTAATGGAAGGTGCTAATCAAGTTTTGGCCTCCAATCCCATTTTAAAATATTCAATACCATATTTTAAAGCCACTTTCTATCCCACAAATTAATTCAAAAATTAAAATAATACATATAGTTGAAGACATTGCAACAGTGCAGCTAATTTTCAATAGTTCTAATTAAAAAATATTGACTTGACTTAATTTTAGTTGAAAAATGCATGTGAGAATTAAAGTTGAACTTCTAGAGACGTTACTACAAGCATTAGTACCAACAATCAACGTAAAATAATTTATCCCACTCATAATTAAAAAGAATATGCGATTATTTTGAGTTCAAATCTGAAATAATATCCAGAAAGTCATGGATTGGATAGCGTCGATTTGGATGGCCGATTGTGTGTTCTTGTTGTTTATTATTCGAACTTGTTTATATGCTTATTTTTTCACGAAAATAATGAGCAAATCATTATTCAAAATTGTCTATACTCAGCTTCTTGTTTCAAGATCATTTGTATGGTGCTCTTAACTATTTTCTTCGTTTTAATTTATTTGATTTATTTTGACTTGAACCAAAAAAATTATTTTGACGACACAAAAAATAATGGCCCATGCAGGTCTCGAACCTGCGACCTTCGCGTTATTAGCACGACGCTCTAACCAACTGAGCTAATGGGCCTTGATGTTAAATACATGTGGTTTGTTGATTTTGTAAGTAAAACATTCGGGGATCGTTTGGTGTGAGGGATAAGAATAAATAGTCCTGGGATAACAAAATAGTCCTGGAATAATACTTTGGTTTCTGTTTGGTTGTCATGATTGGAATAACTTATCCCACCATTTATACCATAGTGATGGAATAAGTTATCCAAGATAACTAATCCCAAAATAATTAATCTTGGATAACCTGTTTCCAACCAAACGATCCCTAATTGAGTGATTTTTGAGTTAAAAATTAAAATTAAGCAACTTTTTAAGAGAAAAAATCTATAATTGAATTTTCTGAGAAAATAATCCATAAGTAATAACTTTTGAGTTAAAAATAAAAATTGAATAACTTTCTCCGAAAAGAGTCCATAACTTAGAGGTTACCTCTTCAAAAAAAATTGATCTTTACTTTTTGACGCTGCCTGTGGGGCATAGATGCAGCCAAACAAGGAGGAAACTAAAAACACTAAAATCAAACATTTATTCATTTTTATATTGTAATGTCACAATAACCAAAAACAAAACTATTATTATAACATTAATTCTACGAAACTTCTTTCAAGTTCACTGACCGGTGGCACAAAAAGAAGCCTCATTAATGTCTAAAAAACATAATAAAGTTTTTCAACTCTTCGTTAGCATTTTAGACTCTTGAAATTGTACAATAATTAGTCAACATTTTGCTACAAACACCATATTTGCTTTAAAAAAAATAAAATTGAAGTGGTATAATGTCAAAATAACCAATTTGTTTTCCTTTTTCCAGTATTTCTCTTCAATAAAAGATTCTTTCCCTAGCTATTGATGCCTGCAAGCCAAATAACAATGTTGTTAGTCACAAAAGTCATTTCCATGAATGTTACTCCTTCCGTTTCAATTCATTTGTTTTAATTTTTCTTTTCATCGAATTTTTTTTTAAAAAAAAATGTCTCTTTTTCTGTTTGATAATTTTTAATTCTATTTTTTCACATGACATATTTAATTCTATTTTTTCACCAGATTTAAAAGTCTTCTTCATTTTCTTACATTCAGTATCAAGTCTAAAATATGACAAATAAATTGAAACGAAGAAAGTATTAATTCGATTATAACATAAGTATAAAATTTATACCTGTTTTTTCCAGTCTGTGAAACTTGTTATGAGGGAAAGTAGAAGAGATTGAAGTACATTTCCCACATTGAGTCCAATCCAAAGTCCCTTCCCTTGTAAATGAAATAGGAAACCACATATTATGGCTGTTGGAATTCCAGCCAAATAAAATGACCCAAGATTTACATACGCTCCCAAATGTTGCCATCCACTTCCTCTTGCAACTCCTGTTGTATAGCCATTTAATATGAAAATTAATTTCACATATGATCATTCAACTTTATTTAAGATAATAACAAGGTGAAATAATTTAAATATTATAATTTCATTTTATAAGACATGCAGAAGTTGATTTCTTATATTATCACTCAATAATAATAATAGTTACAATCTCAAAATGTCATATATTTTTCATAAGATAATAATTATTAATTGAGTGACGAAACGAGAATAGAACATACCAGAAAGCACCCCTTGTATGCAGTCAGATACCATCAAGATGCATAGAAAAGGAGTCATTTCACTTATATAATCCACAACTTCCTTTTCATTACTAAATGCATATCCCACTATATGACGGCAACAATAAAATATACTCCCAGAAATTATTGCATCTGCCATTGCAATTGTAAGTGCAGCCCAAACTGCCATTTTAGCTGCCTCATGATTTCCTGCTCCTAGTTCATTAGACACCCTCGTGCTACAATTTATAAGGAAATATAATAGCGATGGAGTCAGGAATTTAACGAAGGGTACTATGCAAATTTTCTTGTTAATTATGTTAAGAACGTGCAAAATTAAATACACACTCATAATAGCTAATATTTAACTACATAATTTTTGGCGAAGAGTGTGCGCTGGTTCGCCTAAGGTGGCTCCGATGAGTCAAAAAAATTATCAAAAGAATTTGTTCATGGTCGGTTACTTTTTTAATATTAATTTTTGTGATGTTGTTTGATTAAACACGAAATTTAAGTAAAACTTTTGAAATATATGATTTTAAAACAAGTCATATATGTTTGTGTGTTATAAATTATCTCATAAAAAATAAAATAGATATTTTAAAGTTAAATTTATATATTTAAAAGTAAAAAAATGTAAATCACAATAATTGATAATTTAAAATATTGAAAGACTTATATAAAAAAAATCATTTAACTCTCATAATTTGAAAAATATCACATAAGTTGAAACGAAAAAATGAACAAATATAGAGATATGAATAATATAAAAATCAGCAGAGGGATCCAAACCTTGCTCCAGCACCAAGGGAAAATGGTAAGAAGTAATGAGTGGAAGCAATAAGTAGGCTGTAAAAATAAAAATAAAAAGTCACTCACATATCATAAATACATGATTAGTAGTTAATTAATGTTTAATTATAAAATGAATTAGTTTTAATTACCATATGGAAAGCACAGAAGTCTCAAGTTGAGGATTTGGCAACACGCCAGCTAGCAATATCACTATCTCAAACGTCCACCATTCAAGACTGCAACAATCACAACAATTACCGAGTATCAAATGGATGGGTTAGGGTTAAAATAGTGATATTAAAATAAATTGAAATAGAAATTAGGTTAGGTCATAATCGGTCTCCAATTTTTTTTGGGATCAAATGGGCCAAAAAATAAGTTGAGTCATGACCCGTCCAATTTGACTTGTTTAATAATCGGTAATAATCTCAATAAGTTTAACATACTGTTATTTACGTTTTACTTAAAAAAAGAATTTACAAATGGATGGATAAATTTTAAAAAATATAAAATAGATAATAACTCATATCTTCAAAATGAGAATATATACACATCACACCAATGTAAATAAAGAGTCTTAAAATGGATTGAAATTGATAATTAAATTAGGCTCAATTGAAAATTCTTTTAAAATGGATTAAGACTTCAATGAGCTGAGATTGATCCAAGTCAAATTATCTTGAGCTCAACCCATAAAATTCTAGGCTTGTTAGATGGATTACCTATATTGCTATGACTGAAATAATTATATGTCATGTGGAAGCTAACAAAGCAAACCTCGAAAGACCATGAGTAAGAAGACAAACGAAAAATATACAAAAAGACACAAAAACTTAATGTGGTTCGGACAATATAATCGATCTACGTCCCCAAGAGATGAGCAATTCACTATAATAATATGAGAGTACAAAATATGGAGAGAAATAACTTCACCCAATTCACTCGGATTATATATAAAGAGTTTCACACAAGTGATAACGTATCATTTGTGTCCCACAAATTTTGCCCTAGATAAAACTCTCAAATCCCCTGAGACTACATTGTAAATGCTGCTATTTTGGAAGGAACGACCCTCTATTTATAAAGTTCTAAACCTTTTTCTACAAGAAAATGACTAGTCATATATAGAGACTTTATCTTTTCCTTTTAGTAAAAAGAAAAACTCATTTATGATAAGAAATCAAGATAAATACCCAATAATTATATTTGGTCTCATTTTGACACCCTAATAAAAAAAATCATTACAAAACCAAATTAAGGCAAAATATATATATAATGTTATAGATATAATTAAATAAATAATTATATATTCACTATTATATCACTAAAAAAGTTATAAGCTTTATAAAAAAATAATTACTGAAACTTAAGGTTGCTATTTGATTTTGACTAGATCCATAAAATACGTGAGTAATCTCGACAGCAGAGGAAATTGACAGAATATTCTTTTGGGTCACCAAAAATTGACCTTTCACTGACTCTCCTTGCATTGGTCTGAGGTTAGAGTGTTCAGCATCACACATTTATCAAAAAAAATAATTGTGTGTTGAGATATAAAAAAAGAGTTGAGCCCACATATGAAAAGCATGTTGAGATATAGGTGAATGAATCTTGACAAAAATTATTGGGTTCTATGAATTCATATTTGACTATAGATGCATCCTTCACAGATCAAGTGAAACTTATGAATTCTTATAACGATCTCAAATTAATATAGAATAAAAACTAAATTTATAATTTAAATATTTATATTGTAACCGATCGACTATTTGTTTAAATTTTTAAGTAAGATGATCACACAATTTAACAAGTTAATTGTTTGTCTTAGTTTGACTCAATATATTTTCTCTGTTTCAATTTGTTTCTCTTAATTTGACTCAATATAAGGAGACTTTTGAATCTTGGCACCATAAACTGAGGATGTGCGTAATGTATCAAAACATCATTTGAATCTTATGATTTTAAAACAGACAAAAAAAATGAAAGTATGACAAATAAATCGAAACGAATATGTAGAAAACTTACCAAACCATGCAAGCAGAAGGAATAGCCAAAGGGAAGAATTCTCTTATGCTAGCAAGAACTTCTTCTTTTGAGAAATAGAGTCTAGTCTTTTCACATGATTTAGAGTACTTCACATACAATCCAAGAAGCAACACATTGAACCAATATGACAAACCAATTGCAAATGCAGCTCCAACACTTCCAAAATCCAAGGTGAACACACATAACCAACAAATTGGCACATGAAAACATAGTGTTGCAATAGAGGTAACAACCATAGGGAATATCAAGCTCTGAGTTTGCAAGTAACGTGTGAGCGCTTGCAAAATCGCGAAAGGGAAGAGTGAAATTAATAGCCAGATTGAATATTTTCCTGCTTCTATAGAAATCAAAGGATCTTGATGCATGAAAATAAGAATTTTGTCCATAAATAACCATAGTATAGATATTGGTATGCAAACCAAAAGGAGAGATATGATGGCTCCAGTAGTGTACATGCCTAATTTCTTGTATTGTTCAGCTCCATATGCTTGCCCACAAAGTGTTTCTAAGCCACTAGCCATTCCTAACTGCATTGCAACATTAGCATACGCGGATTCAAGATTTGTAATTTATAAATTCCTACAACAATCTCAAGATAGTGTACTGTTTACAGTTAAATATTTATAATATCCAGTGTCCTAATACATATAGTGTTTGAAGGAGAAATTATCTAAGCCTTGTTAATTAGTGGCAAATCAAGGATTTTGGTAAAGATGTTCAAGATTTTGGTAATTTTTTACCTATATACAAATTATAGTTTTATATATTCAATAAAATGTGTTGATAAAAGATATTTAACTGGCTACCCTTCATTCTATATACAACACTTCTATTTATCATCACTAATAGTAAACATCTGTTTTAAATTGTCAGTATATATAGGTCAAACCCAATATACACCTCTACATTTTTCATAAAATGTAATAATAGCCAAACTAGATAATCCATAATTTCCTCTCTGTTCTAGCGAAATCCTATTAAGAATGACTTTCTTTCAGCTTATGTTATTATCAGGTGGTAGTTGACGAAATATCTAATCCTTATTTTCCCTTTGTGTTGTAGTCTTTTGTTGTCCCTTTTTGCTTTGCCCAATAACACACTCCTAAGTAAGCAGGCTTCGTCGGTAGTATCCTCCTGAATTAGTCAAATAGCCTCTTTCCCCAACCTCATAAAACATTTTTTGATGCTTCTGACACATATAATATGTAAAAGGGGAGACAAATTATAACTAATCTAATATAATACAACTAAGAAAAAATTCAAATTTGAATAAATTCAAATAAAATACTAGCAAAACTTATTATCAAACAAAAGAAAGTGAAAATTAGGAAACTTACAAGGAGACTAAATCCAGTAACATTGGTGAGAGAGGTAGCAATAGAAGCTCCAGAGAGTGAAAGTTCACTTAAATGGCCAAGCATCATCATTGACAAAACTCTTATTAGGTGTTGTGAAACAGTGACCACTATCATTGGTATGGCTATGTAACACACCTTCTTCATTGCTTCCAACAAGGAATCCCATGTTGTTGTCCTCAAACTTTCCCTCTTTTTTGGCAATAGAAGAGCGCCTTCCATAACTAAAATTACTCTCTCTTCACTTTAATTAAGTTTTGGTATATATGTGAATGGAGTAGTATTTATTTTTCAGGCCAAAACTTTAATATATATGCACACAAGTATGAGATTTGATCTTTCGTTCATGTTTGACTTGATATATTTAAGAAACAACATGGGTATGGAGTGGTGTTCATTTTTCAGGCCAAAACTATATATATATATATATATCATGTAGAATGAATGAAGTGGTATTTTATTTTTCAGGCCAAAACTTTAATATATATTTTATACATCTGAGATTTGACCTTTTATTTATGTTTACACGACTTGACACGTCTATTAAGAAGAGAAATGTGAATGAAATGGTTTATTTTTCAGCCCACCAAAACTTTAATATATGTGAGATTTGATTGTTCATTCATATTGATTTGATATATTTAAGAAATTACATGTGTATGGAGTGGTGTTTATTTTTTGGGAAAAGACATAAAGTTTCCTTTGAATTTGGTACGAAAATTTACTTTAGTACTTAAACTACATGGGTGTTTCTTTATCCCTTAATTTAATTTGAATTGAATTTATTTACCCCTTAAAGAGTGACGTGGCAAAATTTGTATCACCAACTTTTCGTAAGTGCATGAGAAAGAAAAAGACACCAAAAAACTGACACATATCATCTTTTTATTGCATAACATACTTAATAACTTATTTCACTAATTTTTAAATATTTTATTTTGGATTAACTCTTCTCTCTATATATTTCTTTTTCTGCATCTTCTTCTTCATTTTATTTTTTTTCATTTTTGTTCTTTTTCTGCATCTTCTTCTTCAATTTTTTTCCATTTTTGTTCTTTTTCTGCATCTTCTTCTTCATTTTTTTTTCCATTTTTGTTCTTTTTCTGCATCTTCTTCTTCATTTTTTTTTTCAATTTTGTTCTTTTTTTGCATCTTCTTTTACATTTTTTTTTCTCTTCTCATAATTCTTTCTCTTTTTATTCTTTTCATTTAGTTCAAGTAAACATTTACTTTCAAATATAACTTTTTCCACAGTTTTTTTTTTCTATTTTTAATCGTTTCTTTCTTTTTTTTACAAATTTTTTGGTGTTTGATTCACCCACCATTTTTTTACATCAAAGAAGATTATTAGATCTATCAGTTTAAAGCGTTATCAAAATGAAGTTGACTTTCATTAAAAAAAAATCGAAGATATTGTTGGAAAAAGATTAACTATGGAAATTTTGCCCAATCCATTAATAATTTTTTATTTTTATGCAAATAATTTTTTAGATTTTTGAGGAAGGTGTTATCGTATAACTAAACTGAAAATGCAATTGAAATTTGAATTATAGTTTGTATATTGAGGAGTAAATTCATTGATGGGTTTAATTTTTGGCTCAGTATTTAAAAAAAAAATATTATGGAGATTTAAGCAATTAATTAGGAATTTTGTTAATGTACATGTGGACGAATGAAAACGCGTGTGACTCAACAAGACTCAGCCATCAACTGGGCCGGTGATGGGAGGGTTGAAAAAAAACACTTAAAAGATGTTAAGGGGGTATATAAACACCCGTGTAATTTAAGTACTAAAATAAATTTTCGTGCCAAGTTCAGGGTTTTTTTTATGTATTTTCCCTTATTTTTCAGGCCAAAACTTTAATATATATATGCACGCACATCTTTAAATTCGACTTTTCGTTCATATTTACTTGTTCATATCTAACTTGATATACCTATTAAGAAACAAAATCTATAAAGTATTATTGATTTTTAAGGCCAAAACTTTAATTTATAAACAGCAAAAAATACATATATTTTTACAGTATCATTGACTAATGAGTAATTTTTGAATAAGAAACCTTAATAATACCAATACAGTATATATATATATATATATATATACTGATTTAGTATCAAGTTAACCGAAATTATCAGTCTTAATGATATCAATACAGTATATGATACTGATTTAGTATCAGTTAAACAAAAAATATGAGCCTTAATGATACCAATACAGTATATGATATTGATTTAGTATCAGTTAAGCGAAAATTATCAGCCTTAATGTAGGGGGTATGAGCTGTAATTATTTATGAGAGAATGAGTATTTCATTAATTACTTTGGGTTTGGGTATGAACTTGTAATTATTTTAGATTTTATGGCTCATTTATGTAGTTTCCCCTAAAATTAAGTTGTGAGTCATAATTAATTCAAACTATAGTATGTTATCTAATTAACTAGTATATGTATGCTATCTGCGTAATTTTCCCAATTTTGTATATTATTTTTAAAATAAACAACATCAAATCATTCTTGAAAAATCTAAAGCACTAAATTAGTACATTAATTTTAGGTTTGTCTTTGTAGTAATAATAAAGGACATCTTCGATCTGAATGGTAAATATTTTATTTTATCATATACAAATAAATGTATTTACAAATGAATTGTTTGATACTCTCGAAGAGTTCTATTTTCCACATTTTCTGCACTATTTTCTGGAAAAATCTGTTAAGAACAATTTTCATGTGGCTGTGTGGGACTTGCAGTTTGTAATATACATTTCAAAATGGAAAAAAAAAGAATCTTTCTTTTTGTAAGAAAAAAACAAAACAAAAGGGGCTAGCATCCACCATTATAAACTTCACCAAAAGAAAAAAAAAACATTATTTTAAAAGGTGATGGTAGCTTTGATAAACTAAGGAATTGTTTCAAAGGAAAAAATAATTTGAGAAAAATATATATAGAAATATATATTAGTTATTTTTATATTATTTATCTACTATTTATATTATTATGATGAATAAATTATCTCATAAATATAATGAATTTATAGTATAACTTTATTTAACTCATCTCTATATCAAACGACCCTTAAAAGTTTGCTTAATTTACTTGGAGAAAATACATAATTATTTCATTCAACTATAACACATTTTTTAAAAAGACACTCAAACTTTACAAGGGTCCTAGTATCCCATTGAACAATTTAAAAGTAATATAAATATCCCATTGAACAATTTAAAAGTAATATAAATATCCCATTTTTTGGTCAATCCCACATTCCCACTTATAAGAAAGAAAGTAAATGCACGCACCAATTACTGCTTGTCACGTGTCAATTTTATATAATTTTCTACTCTTTGTTTTTATTTATGTTTTTTTCTTTCTTTCTTAGTTTAATTAGATATTTTCATTTCCTTCTTCAATTTTGCTTAACCTCAGCCTTTGTTCTTCTTCGCCGGGTCTTCTTAGCTGACAATCTTGTTGCCCCAACATTATTTTCATTTTGTCTATCACCAAATCAAAATTGAAATTGGGAAATCAAATCCGCTATCAAATTAAATTTTCTATTAAAATTTCTTTTTGTGATTTTAGCATTGATTTTTTCTCTAAATCAACATGGGTTGTATTTGGAAAAACATAAATTCTCTCTTCAGGCTCAGACGAGATAATTTTTGGTTGGTTTGAACATGATTTCAACCTCGTAATTGATCAGAAGTCACTTGAAATACGATTTTTTCTTTGACATTGCATCATTTTTCCGGCACTTCTCACCCCCACCGTCCAAGAAGGAGAAGTAGAAATCTGAGGATGAAACAATAAATCTTTCATCGTCGCTATCGCAAAGGAAATCAGCTAGTTATCAATGAATTTTTTTGTCGATGACCATACTAAAAAGGTATTTTATTGATGGACTGAGATTGTGTTATTCAGTTACAACTGAATCTTTATCAAAATCCAATTTGAATGGAAAAATGAAAAGAGAAAGAGAGAAAAAAGAAGTAAAAAAAAATCTTGAAGTCATTGTCTCCTTCAATGGACAATGGTGAAGCTTAGGAGGGAGAAGAAAGAAAAAAGTTTAACCCTAAAATAAAAGATTATTTATATATTTAATAAAAAATATTACAAAAAAAAAAAGTTTAATCATATTGTTTTTAGTTTTCAGGCTCTACAGGTGAGTGTGATAAACTCTCTATATTAAATTTCAAGAAAGGGTTCAGTAATTTCACTTTAAACTAGTTTAGGGGTGTATTAGGATCCCCAAGTGTCTTTTTTTTTAAAAAAAAGTCATAGTTTAATGGGGTTTCTATGTATTTTCTGATTTACTTGTTTTAAAATTTGATTTATAGGGCACATTTTTCTATAGAAAATAGATTTTTGTGGTAGCATTACTTTGAAGAGTTGTAGTTGGTATTTAAAGAGTTATAGTATTATTATTTTTGTCGTGTTGGTACATAAGGTAAAAAAATTTTGATATAATAACTCATAAATTATATAAAAGAGGTAAATTAAACTAGACAAGTTCTGTGGTAAACTCAATAAAAAAGCAGATAAGAAGATTTTGAACTTATGACCTCTTATTTGGGAGATCAAACCAACTCCATGATCCTTGTAAGAGGTTAATAGTACTTTTTTTATTCTTCAATTATTGAAAAATTGTTGTTTTAGTTTTTACGCTATCTAAATAAACACTGTTTTCACTTCTATGAATTTCTTTTTTAAAATTTAAATTTAAATTTTTATAAAAAAAAATACCTCTATTTAAATTAGATTATAATATTTAAATCATATATAAATTTTTATTTTTAAAAAAACATTTATATTCTAAATATTTATTGTAAAAAGTTTGATCACTTCAATTCCAACTTTAGAAAAAATCAACAATAAAATATTTATATTTTTTTCATGGCCGTGTCAGCCTGTCAGGTGTGTATTAAATTTCCACTGACAATATGATTATTCTTTTCATTTCTTAAAACTATTTATTGTCCCTATATATTCTATCATCACTTTAATACTCCTCATCCACTTTTATTTGTCATATTACGCTTTTTAAAAGTCAATTTGACTAATTTTCAAAGTTAAATTAGATTACATTAAATTAATATTTTAAACAAAAAAATTAAATATTCAAAAATTATACGATAAATACTATACATTGCAATTTTTTGCATATCAATATGATGAATTAAATTATAGTGAGTCAGTGACCTGTTTCCTTTTTGGATTTTCTCTTCTCGAGGGGTACATAATCGGGTTGGTTTAAGTTTTTCAAATATCAAATTAAATTATTTGTGTAAAAATTTAAAATTTATAAATCAAATCAAACTAATAAAATTTAGATTTTTTTGGGTTTTTCAACCTCAGGTTTTTTTGAGGTTGGTTTGAATTTTTCAAATACCAAACAAACCATTTGTGTCGGTCGAATTGTAAAAAATTTAAATCAAATCAAACTAATAAACTTCAGATTTTTTTTTCAACCTTTTGGAGTTTTTCGGAATATTCATACAAACATATAGTTAGAGCTGTCAATATGGGCTAGCCCACCCCATCCAGGCTAACCCATATAGGCTTTGACATTTTACGGGTCAGGTCGGGCTAGCCCATTTTTGGTGTGGGCCAGAAAATGATCGACCTAGCCCACAAATATGTGGGCTACAGGCTTGTCGGGCCAGCCCACTTTTTTAAAAATTATATTTTTTTATAATTATTAAAATAAATTATAAATTGTAATTTAAAAATATTATTATAAATATCGACAAAACAATATTACATGGTGTTAATGTTACTACTTGTTAATCAAATCCACAAATAAAATTATCTTTATAATATTTATTAAGTTTT
>JAJOOS010024066.1:0-11404 GCA_029582725.1 Solanum chiquidenum
TCAACCTTAACATGCTTTCATATTAACATACATAGACCATAGTCTTCATTACATAAAGAGCCTAATCATAACCTCCCATAGAGTCCACTTGTGCAATGCATAAGTAGGGTCCATAGTCCTACCTACACTAAGTAACTCTTCAAGAAATCATGATTAGAGTTCATATTCTTAACTTAGTTCATTTCTTAACTTTCGAGAGACATTGCCATAATCGAAAGAGACCATGTGAGCTACATGGAATCTGGTGTTCTACTCCCACACCGAAAAAAGAGGGTACTACTTGCCAAAGTAGGACCTACATACATAATAGCTATCTAGTGGATCCACTAAGCTAAGACCTACGGGGGCACGTAGTTATGGAACAAGGAGAATGCTACTACAAAACCTTGACTTACTAGGCGTGGAGGTTTCCATCTCATGAGACAACATCTACGTTGGGAACCAGGACTTACTAAATGTGAAGGTTCTATTGTGGGAAGCCGGACTTGCTAAACGTGAAGCCCCCACTCTCATTTTTCATGTTCACTCGGTGTTAAGCTCCAACTCCCTTTTTAAACATCTTTAAGCCTTTATTTAACATTATATCATTAAATAGGCTTTAGGGACTTAATCCCCCATATCATATAGCTCAAAGGTTTCTAAGATGAGAAAGACCTTTCATCATAGAACCTACATTATGTTAGAATGTCATTTCACATAGTCATACCATATTCATAACATAGTCTAGTTTAGAGTACAATTGAGGAAACCTTTCAAGAGACTCACTTTCACTAGATTATCATAAACCTTATTTATTCATTCATGTGTGTGTGTGTACATATGTGAGAAAGCCTTTCACATAAACATCTTCATACAACACATATTCATACCTTGCTAATCATACTCTTTGCATGCATAATAAGATGTAAGGGTGCATATAAGAGTTAACCTTTCAATAGGCACCATAACACATCATATTCATAGCCATACATGTAGAGTGTGTGTGTGTACATATTGGTCCTCATAGTGACATAATAGCAACAACATTGATATTGAGTGCACTTCCCTTCAAGGGATCACAAAACATTCACAATGTCCCCAAATCATGAGCAATTCACATATAAAACCCTTAGGGATTCTAGACCACACACCCACACTTCATCATATGAGACAAGGACATATTCAACATTGAATAAGTACTCCTAATATGTATATGATCACACATTCATATAGGGGTCATATAGGTAGGGGTCATTCCACAATACTACTTAACATAATCAATCATGTAGACCACACCTTATCCCTAACATTATCATTCACATTATACTCCTCGTCATCAACACACTTTAAACATGATTCTAGCATTGAGGATTTCATACATAACCTTCATAGCATAACTTCATAACATATGCATCATAATTACCAATTCACTTCACATATATTGACTTCAAGGCCATGATATCAACATGCATAGATAGACAAGAAGTAAACACCACCACCATAAGTTGGTCAAACCAGCCAACATCAGTTCTCATACTATAGACTAGAAGTTAGGTCAACTTACCAATTCTCCAAGCCATGATCACCATAGATCAATCCTCAACAATTCATAATCAATTGACATAGGTAGAAATAGGAATCAACAATGTAATTCAATAACATAAACATAATCTAAGTACAATTTTATAACCAAAGGGATCAACCCTTAACTTTGCCCATAAGGCCATAATTCTCAACTCATCAATATACCATAAATTCAACATGAATAAGTATAGATAATCATAGGAACCATCAATACAATCTAATCTAAACATAATTTCACCAATAGAAATCATATTCACAAAGACCCATATCATAGGCCAATTTTAGAGAATCTGAGTATCATGGGTTCTTCAAGAATTCTTTTGAAAATAATCTTAAAAACCTTAATTCCACATCAATTCATCAATAGAATTATTTAGAAAATCGTTTGACAAAGGACCCATGTTTAGATTGAAAATTGGGAATTTTGGTCTTTGAATCACTTTTGAAAATCTTTGATAGAACTCCTTGAATGAGAAGTTATTCAAGAATCAAGAGTTACCATGCCTTAAAAGTTGATGACCCATGAAATTGAAGAAGAAATCAGTTGAAAACCCATCTTCTAGATTGAGCTTCATCAAGGTCTTCAATGGAGTTTTGAGAGAATCTATTTTTGAGAGGGAAGGGTGAATTGAAGAATGTGGTCTAATTCTAGGTTTTGGGGTTTTAACAAACTTAAAATACCCTAAAATAGGTATAATAACTGTTTATAATAATTCCCCAAAGTACCCAAAGTACCCCTCACTTAGTTGAACCTTTTAAACAAGTCAAACTTAAGTTCTATATTCGCAGATTTCGTCGGGAAACATGTTCGCGACGTGGGGGTGTTCCCGCAAGTTTTCATAAATTAAATTTCAAGACAGTATAGTCCGCGATGTGTCCGCGACGCGGACCAAACCTTTAGGCCATAGGTGGAGTAGGTCCGCGATATGTCTGTGACGCGGACCAAACCTTTAGGCCATAGGTGGAGTAGGTCCACGACGCGGAAATGCTCCCTCCATGAGTAAACTCCAAGTTGCCTTGGCAGCTTGCTTGGCCAAGGTTGGGATCCTCCTCGGGGTCCATTAGGGTGGCCCCCGGGGCGTCGTATCCAAATGTTTTGACCCTAAAAACATTTATTAAGACACTAGGGTCACCTCCACTGATTTTAGACTCCAAACAACACATAAAACATGTGCAACATACTAGAACACACCAACATGTAAAAAACTAGTTTCTGAACATCTTGGTCGTCCCTTGACGTTTCATTTCCAAACTTTTTAAAACTGACTAAGAAGGCTATTATTTATTATTTTAACAAGTTCTTAATGAATAAAATCCATGTGAGGCTCTACTTTATCCTACTTCATTTTGAAGGGTGATAGGGACAAACTCCAAAGAAGGACTCTCAGACTCAACGTCCATAACCCTAACAATATGATACATGCACCCCTTTGAGATTATTTTTCTATCTTTTAGAAATTAAACAAAATGACATCTAAGGATAGAATTTCCCCCCTTCTATTCTAAAGTGGGCTCATTAGGAAATTGAAACTTAACCACCCGGGTTCTACAATCAATGGACGCAGAACAAGCATGCAACTAATCAATCCCTAAGATGACATCAAAGTCTGACATATCTAATTCTACTAAATCAACCCAAGTGACTTTATGAAACAATTAAATGGGACAACTCCTATAAACTCTTTCAGCTACAACCGAGTTACCCACCGCGGTAGACTCCGTAAAAGGTTCTTCTAACACATCGGGGAGCATTTCAAATTTCATAGAAAAAAAAGGTGTAACAAATAATAAAGTGGCCTCGGGGTCTAACCATGCATATACATTAATGGAAAAGACTTGCAACATACCTGTCAAAACATCCGGGGATCTCTATTGGTCACCTCGGAATTGAAGAGCATAGAGGCAGTTCTTCTTTGGAACATCAGAATTTGAGCCACTTGGAGGGACTTGCTTGTCCTCTATCCCTTGAACCTTTTGTATGGTACAATCTCTCTTCATATGACCGCTGTTCCCACATCTAAAGCAACCATTCTTGCCAACTAGGCACTTGCCTTCATGCTTCTTGCCACACTTTGCACAACTAGGTCTTTCAACATAAGAGCTATCATTATTACATCCTTGTTTCTTAGGGTTAGACACCCTATCTTTGTTGACCCTTGGAGTGCTAGATGAGCCTTGGTTGGAAAACCTCTTCTTCAACCTTTGTTTACCTTGAACTTCAAATTTACCCTTGGACTAATTCCCATCATCGGTCCTTGCCCTCTTCACCTCTCTATTCACTTGTTTGAGCTTTTGTTCCTCAATTTGTTCAGCACGATCTATAAGACGTGAAATATTCATGATTGGGATGAGCATTGTCGAACGACATTAATTGACTACCATGTCGGATATCCCATAACAAATTATTTCAAATGCTTAATGTAATGATGCATGCTTTACTTGGATTGTATTATGAGTTACTTCCTTGTCATGACTTATGAAATATTTATGTTCCTTATGTATGAGTATTGTCTCAAGATGAAAAGGAAGAATGGTAAGTTCACCTTTGGTGGCCTTAAAGTGGTACTTAGTATGTATGGTGGTATGGGACTCTATTCATACATTGCACAAGTGTAGCTTAGGGTTGCCTAAGGTGAATGTTTTAATGTGATGAAATGACTTATATGTTGATTAAGTTGTATCTTATGCCTCTTATACTTATTTTCATGATGTTTGTCAAAAATTGGCATTTAGCATGATTTTAAATTAAATTGTCCTTTTAAAGCATGGTTTTTGCATGGCTATCATATTTAGTACATTAAATGTGCTAACCCATATTTCTACCTTTTTCTACAAAGTGTAGGTTCCGGCAATTGTTTGATTCCTTCTAGTTCAAGCTTGAGTTGACTATTCATCAAGTTTGAGGTATGTCCTCATGGATCCGAGGACAAGTGCTTTATTGTCAATACATTTCTTCATTGTACTAGACACTTTTTATTCTTTCTATTCTAAGGGTCGTGACCCTAGTTTTGATTCAAATATATTAGATGGCCATGTGAGACAAGTAGACTTTTGTTGTTTTAATTTATGTTTTTGATTGTATGGATTAAAAAGAGTTTTAAATATCGTACTATTTCTATTATCTTATGTGATGGTATGCTATGACGCTTGTATGAGACTTTTTAGAGTCTTGTACGCTGTGTTACGTCTGGGGTGTATGATCGGGTCGTGACAAACATAGTATCAGAGCACAAGATTTTGGGATAGTATTTAGGATTGATGTCTCACAAGCCACGTCGAGTAGAGTCTTGTTCATAGTGTAAATCACACCACATTTATGAATAAGACGCTATAAGGTGTTAGGAAACTACACTTCATTCATTACTCTTTGAAGTCGTGCCATAGAGTTTAGCTCTATAAAAGTCCTTTTCCTAACCCTTATCTTGCGTTTATAGGATATGAATACAAGAAGGGCGACCGCAAGAAGGATGGATGAGGAGAATGTGAATGAGGGAGTTCTTCCCCAAGGTCCTCAAGGTGACCAAGTCCATCAAGGCAATCAAGTTTCAATTGATCCTCCTGCTATGTCTAATGAAGAAGTTAGGTCGGCTCTTTTGAAGACGGCTCAATCTGTAACTACTCAAGCCCAAGCCATGATGGCCCAAGATACTAGAGGTGTTGAGACTCATGTGAACCCTATTGTGAGCAGTATGGCTTCTAGGGTGAGGGATTTTGTGAGGATAAGTCCTCCGGTGTTTCTTGGTTCCGAGGTGGGAGAAGATGCCCAAGAGTTTGTTGATGAGGTGTATAAGGTAGTTAATTCTATGAGGGTGACTTCTATAGAAAAAGTGGAACTAGATGCTTACCAATTGAATGATGTTTCCCATGTTTGGTTTACTCAATGGAAGAGAAATAGGCCAGTAGGAGTGGGTCCTATAGATTGGGGGGTGTTTAAGAAAGCATTCCTTGATAGGTTCTTTTCCCGTGTAAATAGGAAGGTTATGATGGAAGAATTTATCAACCTTAGGCAAGGTAGCATGAGTGTGCAAGAGTACTCCTTGAAATTTACCCTATTGTCCAAGTATGCTCCATCCTTGGTGTCTAACACGAGGGATGAGATGAGTAGATTTGTGATGGGTGTGTCCGACCAAGTTGAGGAAGAGTGTCGTATGGAAATGCTCCATTATGACATGAATATCTCTAGGATTATGGTGTTTGCTCAACAAATTGAGGAGTTCAAAACTGAGAAAAAGAATAGGGAAATGAAGAGAATTAGGTCCGATGAGCAAGGTCAACCAAGGTTCAAAAAGAGAGCTTCTAGCCAAGATTCTTCAAGCACTCCTAGGTTTAACCAAGAGAAAGGTAGTGGACCTCCATCTTCTAAACCTACTTGCCACAATTGTGGAAAGAAGCATTATGGGAAGTGCCTAGCCGGTACTAATGGGTTCTTAGGTTGTGGCAAGATGGATCATCAAGTGAATGATTTCCCTACTCTTACGGCCAACGGAAGAGAGGACAAACAATCTTCTCTTAATGGCCCGGATCTTAATGCTCCAAAGAATAATCATTTTTATGCACTTCGGGCAATAGAGGACAAGGGAGATCTTCCGGATGAAGGGACCGGTATGTTGATAGTTTCTTAAAGTTGTGAATGTCATGTGAAGGTACCTATGTTATTTTATTGTTAGCCTAAGTATCGGTTTACTCCCAAGGGGGAGATAGTATGTTGAATAGTAAGGTTGTTCAGATTTCCAATATCATTATCTCTTTCCTTCTATTCCTATTCAAGCTCGTGACCAAGAGTTCCTTGTAGCTTGTTTCATGTTTTGGAGTCATATGTGATTATATATGTTTTCATGGTCTCCTTATGTTATGCATGTTGTTGATGAAATTATGTTTAAATGAGAAAAATGTGTTTTTATGATTTATGTTCCTCATGTTGATGTGAATTTAGTATGAGTTGCCTATATGCTTCATGAGGTGAATTGTTGAACATGCCTAAATGTGCTTTTAAGAGAAATTGCATAAATTGCTTAATGATGTTATGATGAGCATGATTTGAGTTGGAGAAGGTAATTCCTCCAATGAAAAAAGAAATGTTGAAGTTTTCATGCATAATGAGTTTGTAGATGTAGTTCCTACTTTCTTGTGTTGCATTGACTATGTTTGAGATTTGGAGTTGATGTTTCCTCCTAGATTTGTGCATTGTTTATGATGTCTCATGCATGATGGGATTCTAGTATTGAGTATTTAATTATGTAAACTGTTTAAAGTGTCATTCGAGGATGAATGTTCCCAAGGGGGAGATAATGTTACGACCCAGAAAACTAGTAGGTGAAACTTGGGCCTAACGAATGTGTGATTGAGTTTGATATGGGGTTTGAAGTGGTAAAATGAGTTCCCGGGCTTAGGTTGATGGGTTTAGGGGTTAAATGTCAAGGTATGACACCCCAAGGCCCAACCAAGGGTCGTTGAGGGGGACCCTAAAGCCTAACCCCAACGCTGCCCCAATTAGCCAAAAGCTATCAAAAAGATGAGGACCTATAGATGGGACCTACGCCCCGTAGGTCCATCACGCCCCTTGGATGCCATCCGTAGGTCAAGGCCCCAAATAAATTTTTCCTGAACCAAACCACGGACGTGCAGTACGTGGAGTCACCCCACTCACGGTCCGTGGGTTGGAGGCGTGAGTCACCACTGCACAATTTGTCCAAGAGTCGGCCAAGTTGGGGGTAACATGGTAAATTCCTAATTAGTTAGTTATGGGTTGGGGAAGGTTTATTTTGATTAATTAGAGTTATTTAAGGCTTTTAAAAGTATTAAACTCCCTTTTTCAATTCATTATTTCCTAAACTCAAAAATAGAAACTACCCTCCCCAAATAATCCTCTCTCTAGAAGCCACCATTGGAGAATGAGTCAAGGCTTGAAGCTCAAGATTTCATCTTTCTCAGTCAATTTTGTTGAGGTTATACAACCAAGGTATGGTAGTATTCATCATTGATTAAGTTTCATTAAAGGAGCTCTTTCAAAAGATGATTTCAAGTTTCCAAAATCCCCTAAAAAGCTAGGGTTTCAATCTAAGCATGGGTTCAATTCCAAAACGTTTTCAAAGGTTCATATGTGATGAATTATGAATGAATTGCTGAATTAATGATGAATTATGATGAATTTTCCCATGAACCCATGATTCCCCCAAAGTACTAAATTGTGAGATTGTGATTTAGGTTGAATGATTAGAGATGCATGTTGAATTGCTTATGTCTATGTTGAATTAGTTATTAAATAATGATATTACCTTTATATAATGTAGTATTTTAGATGTTTGGGTTGATATTTATTCATAGCCTTGAAGGGCAATTTCATGAAGGATTTATGTATGATCATGATGTGAAGTATATGCATGTGATCTGAATGAAAGTATTATAATCATGTTTAGAATGAGATTGTGTTTTCATTGAAAGCTTATTCTCAATTAACACTTACGAATGATGATGATAGAATGTGAAGGGTTTCTTTAATGTAATATACCCCTTGAATTGGTAGGCTTAGGCATCCTCTTCTTGTGTAAATGAAAGTAATGTTGATTGATACATCTTGAACTGGTAGGCTTAGGGCATCCTCTTCTTGTATAAATGAATGTGATCTTGATTGAAGTACCTTGAATTGGTAGGCTTAGGCATCCTCTTCTTGAGTAACTTATGTATCTTGACTACATGAACAAGAATCGATAGACCTAATGTTGGTAGCCCTTTCATAAATGAATGATAAAGTATTCTAGGCTATGTCTTGAACTGGTAGACCTAATGTTGGTAGCCCCTTCATGATGAGTCTAGAAACAAATGTAATGATAAACCTTGCATCGGTAGACCTAATGGTGGTAGCCCTTTCATGTGTGAAATGATGAACCTTGAATCGATAGACGTAATGGTGGTGGCCCTTTCATGAGGATTCAATGAGCTATCCTTATAATGCACTTTGAATCGGTAGGCTTATGGCACCCATTCATGTGATAAATGATGTACCTTGAATGGTAGACTTATGGCACCCTTTCAT
Source organism: Solanum chiquidenum (assembly GCA_029582725.1). NCBI lineage: Eukaryota > Viridiplantae > Streptophyta > Magnoliopsida > Solanales > Solanaceae > Solanum > Solanum chiquidenum. The sequence continues at coordinate 8,597 of JAJOOS010024066.1, forward strand.
GTGTTAAATGATGTACCTTGAATCGGTAGTCTTATGGAACCCTTTCATGTGTAATGATGTTAAAGTAATGAACTACTGTATGGGAATAGAGGCTAAGTACCGAGTGGATAGGGTGAGACGGAAGTTCTCCCAATGTTAGGTTAGGTTTCAATGAACATCTTTCTCACCCCATAACTATGTGCCCACATAGGTTATTAGCTAGGGAATCAACCTATGCTAAAATGTTACCGGTCCTACCTTAGGAAAGTAGACCAACACTTAGTTCACGCCGCCCGCCCTGAACAAATAGGAGGCGTGGGCCACAGGTCGCACATAAGCCGCCGGGTCGCACGACAGAAGAACACCCAACGTTCTGTCTTCTAGGGAGTAGTAAAGATAAGATGACTCTGATCTTTACTTCTATGGAGCCGGATGTGAGCTTATCGCCTACTGATCTTACTCAAAAAGAGTCAATGGGAGTAGACACATCAATAGCAGCAGAGCCCCACCTTCTGCGTGCGAGCCGAATGACGTAGGTGCACAAGAGTACGCATTGAGAATTGACTCGTCGGATTAACCACTTAGACGGAGAGTTCCCCATATTCCATTCTCAAATTGGTTCCGGCCTTGTTTCGTAGTGAATTTATGGATTTGAATACTTCTAACACTGATTTTTTTTTTGTAAATTCAACTTGACTTGTACCTGGAACAGAGAAAAAGGGTATCCAATTGAAATCCAGGCACTTTTTTCTATTTTTCGCTTAGATGTGCTCGGCAGATGCTATGCCCGAATGAATTAGTTGGTACTAGAAATGTTAGAAAAAGTGAACGAAAGGAGTAATAAGAAGTGAAAAGGACAGAGACACTTCCCAACCAGAAAGTAAAGTTCCCACTGATGGTATACTTAGTGTAAGCGAGCTCTAAGATCACATCTTTGGAATAAAATCCAGTTAGAAAAGGAAATCCACTTAGAGATAAGCTGCCCATGAGCATCATGGCATAGGTAAAAGGGAACGAGAAGGCAAGCCCCCCCATCTTCCGCATATCTTGCTCATCCGACATGGCATGAATCACCGAACCTGCTTGGTCAACTCATCAGGCTCATGACCTGAAGATTGCAGGTTCGAATCCTGTCCCCGCCTAATCAGTGGAACATTGTTCACCGGGATAGAAGGCCAGTCCCAACCCGTCTACAAAATGGGGCTACGGCCAACGGTCTGTTGCTGATTTTAAATCAAAAGAGTAACAAGACTTCGGTCTTTTAAGTCTTAGATACTGCAACGGACGTTCTTGGTTGAATGTACCATCAGTCTTAAGACTTGATAGTACAGTCATAGCCCAAATATGGACGGGATGTAGAAGTCTTTGTTTTATATAATTACATATAGCAAAGATCCTCCGCTTCCCACCACCTTCAATGCTCAGGTATTCTTCCTTCACCCACTTATGAAATTGAAGCATGTAGTCTCGCCGCTAGTAGCCATGCTACATTCTTTGGCCCTGCCTTACACACCTTATTTATCCTGCCTGCCGCCCTTGGAAATAGCCTTCCTTAGCTTTCGCCCTCCCACAGGAAACAAAGTTCTTTAATTTGAAGCTCCGTACTCTTGTGAAAACGGACTACACTGTCTCAACCACCCGCCTTTCCCTTCTTTTGTTTATGTGAGTCAAGATTTTACTTAGTGATCCGAAGGAGCAATTTGAATTACTGCAGACTTGTTTCCTCCCATATACCCCCGCTGATGCCTATTTCCTACCATTGAAGAAAATAGAGAAAACTGCTAATATTCTTCAACTTTGTGGTAATGAAACGTACCCGTTCTTTCCAAGACCATCTGCTATTGAATCAACTGCTGTTGCCGGGCGAGATTCTATCTTTTCCTTGTAGTCCACGGGATTTTACTCTGGGGAAGCTCATTCCTTGGATGGATCATAACTTATACAAAGGATAGTCTCTGTAAGATAAATTCAGTCTTCGAGACCCCATAACATAAGAAAGTCGTGGAGTGCATAAGCCCCTTTAGAGATAGGGGCGACTTTCTTGTGGTAGTAATTGCGAATGAGCAAGTAGGGGGCGGCAACTAAAGAGGCCGAGGCTCGAGTAGAAGAAAGGGTACTTGCTACGAACATGAGTAGATAGGCGGTTAGGGGGGGAGAGGGTCGGCTGGGCCTGCCTTTTCAATCAATCTCCGTCCGCTCAGTGCCGCGATTGGTGCGAGTTGTAAGGAGTCTTGGTCTCGAGTCAAGCTGGGGCGTCATTTCATTCTCGTAACGGGAATGAGTGCACCGCAAGACCAGACAAGTTGCTCCCTCGCCTTGGAGGAGTGTACCATGAGAGAAGCAAGGAGGTCAACCTCTTTCAAATATACAACATGGATTCTGGCAATGTAGTTGGACTCTCATGTCGATCCGAATGAATCATCCTTTCCACGGAGGTAAATCTTTGCCTGCTAAAAGCTTTTTTCCTAGCATTGAACCTTACTTCAAAGAATGGAAAGCTTACAACACAGGTAATAGAGCGAAGCCTTAGGCTGATAAACTGATTGAAGGCAGACCAAGAGCATTACCTACGAAGATTTATTAGGATGGCTCAAAGACTTATTCGGTCTTTTCGGCTTTTGAAACTTCGATTCGTGACAGCTACTCATACGTGCCAAAGAGGCTTCCTTCCCAAGTCCTGCATCCACCAAGAACATTTCTTGCCTGAAGCGTAAAACTTCAGATTGTAGGGCGTTTCCACTCGATAAGAAAAAACTGGAATTCGATCTTGGAAATAGGAGAAAAAAGCTCATCATAACCGTGAAAGTCACTCTAAAAAGGCTCATCATA
>JAJOOS010024068.1:0-10225 GCA_029582725.1 Solanum chiquidenum
TTATTTATAGAAAACAAATCCTAAATAAAAAGGGAAACAAATTAAGGAAAATTTGTTTCAGGTACGCGTCTTCATTCCACGAGACTGACTTACGGACCATCGATGGATCTACGGTCCGTAAGTCCCTTCCGTCAGCCAGGACTTAGAAATATTTAAGCTTCCCAAAATCAGCTTCTCTTAAGCAAACGACGGATGTGCAGTACGGACCGTAGCTCGATCTACGGTCCGTCAATCCTCTTCCGTAGCTCCATACTTAGAATCTTCAAAAATCAGGTACTGGAACTCTTTCAGTCACCATCTACTGATCGACAGTATGGTCCGTAGATGGATCTACGGACCGTCAATGGGCACCGTGGTTCCACACTTGGTCAGATTTCTCTGATTTGCCTCCATGCCTTGGATGCTGATCTACGGCCACCATCTACGGAGCGTCAATAGACCTACGGTCCGTAGATCCCTTTTTCTGCGTCTCTTTCAGCTGTCTCTTTACTTCCGCGCCTGAACATCTTTCCTGCAAAATATGATAAAAACACATAAAAACTAATACAAAAAGGCCCTAGACACACACAACTTGTAAGTGAAATGTATTAGAAATACCGTAAACTCACGGTATATCAATTACGTTCCTTGGGAAGGTCAACTAGATCCCAGACTTTGTTGGTTTTCATAGACTCTAATTCTTCTTTCGTCGCTTTTAACCATTCATCTCTTTCAGGACTTGATAAGGCCTCAGTTACAGAATTAGATTCATCCAATTCTGTAGGAGATACCAAGAAAATATAATCCTCAATCTCATAAGATCGTTTAGGTACCCCTTTTCTTGTACTCTTACATATTTGAAGTTCAGATTCCTCTATAGGATTTTTGGGATTCATAACTCCCACTTGGACCAGGAATCATTTCTTGATCCATTGAATTATCAAGTATGTCTGACAACATTACATGGTCTTCTAAATTCAACATTTCGTAGAGAGGCTCAATTTCATCTATTTAACCTTTTTGGGGAAAACCATTTTCCAAAAATCTGATATCTCGTGATACAATTTCAGTAATACTTCCATCCTTCAGTTCATCGATGAACACATACCCTTTGGAGCGTTCAGAGTACCTTATAAAGATACATTTCTTTTCTTTTGGACTTAGTTTACCAAAATCACCAAATCGATCTTTAATATATGTTGCACAATCCCACGGTCGTAAATCATTCAGTTTTATTTTGTGACTAGTCCAAAGTTCATAAGGAGTGGAAGAAACTGATTTAGAAGGCACTTTATTCAATATGTAAGTTGCAGTCAATAATGCATCTCCCCAGAAAGAGATAGACAAATTTGCTTGCGTCATCATTGATTTTTTCATGTCCAATAATGTTCTATTCCTTCTTTCAGCTACACCATTTTGTTGAGGTGTATACGGTGTAGTTAATTGTCTGATGATACCCTTTTCAGCACATAATTCTTTAAATTGTTTTGACAAATACTTACGTCCTCGGTCAGTTCTCAAAGACTTTATGCTTTTATCTAATAGATTTTCAATATTAGTCATAAATCTTTTAAAGCACTCAAGTGCTTCAGATTTATGAGAAATCAAATAGACATAACCAAAACGCGTGAAAATCATCAATAAATATAATAAAGTATGTAGCACCAGACCTTGCCTTCACATTCATTGGACCACAAATATCATAATGAATTAATTGGAGCGGGAACTCGGCTCTTTTAGCCTTCCCAAATGATTTACGCATAATCTTTCCAGCAAGACAATTTTGACAAGTTGGCATATCAATTTTGGTGAAAGAACCGAAATGTCCTTCTTTTGCAAACCTATTCATTCGATCTTTCCCTATGTGACCTAATCTTGCATGCCATGTAATAACATCAATATCATTGTTACTTGAATATCATGCCATTACACACTGGTCAACATAATAGTCATAAGTTGAAGGTTTACAATAAAAAATGATAAAATGATCATAACGTAGTCTAAAACCATTTAAAACATTGTCTAGAGTTATTCTAACACCATTACAACTAAAAAATAAATCAAAACCATCGTCTAAAAGAACAGACACATATACTAAATTTTGTCGAATCTCTGGTGTATATAGGACATCATGCAACATCAAAGAACGGCCACCATGCAAGTCTACTTTGCAAGTACTTATCCCTTTGACTTCTAGTTTCGCATTATTTCCTACATAGATCCACCTTGATTTAGATAAAACTCAATGAAACTCCACAAATGCTTCTCGATCTTGACTCACGTGGTCGGTGGATCCTGAGTCTACAATCCACATAGAATAAGATTCAGTTAGTAAAGAAGTGCTAGAAATATATGTTGCACTTTGAGATGCATTTAGAAATGCTACCTTTTTCGGCTCAGTACATTCACGAGAGAAATGCCCCAACATTTGGCAATTGTAGAACTTCATTTTGCTCTTCTCTCTCTTCTTGAAAAACCATTTTTCTTTCTTGAAATTTGGCTTCTTCTTTTTCTTACAGGGTCCTTCTCCAGTATCTTTATCTTTTTCATTTTTTCTTGCGCTTGAAGCCTGAAGATTTTGTTCCACTTGACTCTGCCACAAAGGCATTAGAAGTAGCTTTAGCAGCACCAAGGCACTCATCTTCAAGTTCAACATGACGTGCAACATTAGAAAAAGTTTTGATACTGTCATTATGGGTCAAGTTAACCTTCAAATGTTCCCAATTATTGGGAAGAGACCGAATCACTTCCTAAACTTGTTGCTCATCTGAAAGAACATGGCCAGCACTCTTGAGTTGAGATATCATGTTTGACATCACCTTAAGGTGTTGTTTGATATCCTGATCATGACATTTTTTGTAAACGTCAAATTTGATAGTCAATTGTCGAAGGCGGGTAACAGACGTACCCCCATATGTTCCAAGCAGATGTGCCCACATAGCATGAGCAGTTGGAAATTCCTCACATTCATGTATGAGGTCATCAACCACAGAACTAACTATTATTCCACATGCAATGAAATTAGCTTTTTTCCAAGCTTTTTAAGCTTCAATATCCCTTCTGTGTTGTGCGGTATTACCCTCTTCTGGTTGATTAAAAACAAGATTTATACCTTTCAAAGCATTTTTCTATTCCAATACATACCATATTTTACGACTCCAGATGTCGTAATTGTCACCGTTAAGTTTTTCATTTTTATTTAAATCAGCAATGATACTTTTTGATGTCATGTCTGTTATGAGATATAATCAGGCAAGATCTTTTAATCAATTATGCATGTGACATACACATTCAAGAAAATCAATTCTCATTAAGGTTTCATATTTAAATGTAAAATCGAAAAGACACGTAAGCATCCAATCATCATCTACGAATTAAATATTTAACTAAAATTTGAAACTAACTTCTTAATGTGTACACTAATTTATTTTAGACTATAATCACACAGATTTGCATGTCTAATAATCAAACACCATATGACATTGTGCAATAGAATAATAATCCACTTATCCAAAACAAAAGAGGATAAAACTCAAATATTCATATTAAAGCACAATCAAAGATGTTCACTACAAAGTTTGAAAAGAAAAAAACAACAAAAGCCAAAACTAAAAAATGATTATGATGTGAAGTTTTACCCACTTAACTCCTAATTTTACCGTATACACCCATAATTCTTCATTATCCCCAATTTTGATACTAGTTTCATTCAGTTCATTCTTCCAGTATTCTAGCAAGGAATGATACAAAACATTGTATCCTTTCCTCTCTGTAACTCGAATGTCACTTTCATTAACCTCTTCAAATTTTATGACAAAGGTTCTGAGGAAGTCTATTAAAGAGTCAAGAGGATACATGTTCAAAGACATAAACTCTCTTAGATCTTTTTATCTTTTCCTTCAAATGGTCCTTTCATTCCTTAACAGATTTTATGTCGCCTTTGGGACACCAATTCGTACAATTTCACGCCCTCGAAAACATGTATTATGGCGGCTTGCTCTTCTACCTCATCCTTTTGCTCGACTTTGAGAACTCCCACTTGGAGTAATTTGAGCATGTTCTCGTTCAGCCATATCTGAAATGGGAAAAAAATGGAAATATGGTTAATACCATTTAATGCGACAACATATGTCATAAATTTCTCGTAAAAGGTAAGCAATTGCTTAAGGAACATAAGAACTAAACGAATAAACAAGACCAATAAGATCCTAAAAGGACACATATTCTTTTTCCAAAAACAATAATCCTAAATAGGACACAAATCTCATCCCAAAAAAGAAATACGTAAAAAAACGTTTTTGGTTTTTTCCCCAGCCCAACTTAAAAAATTCATATCTCACTCATTTTAAATCTGTTTTTCTATTATAATATACTACTATACATGTCCGCGCGTTGCGCGGATAATTTAAAATATAATAATTTTATAATTAAAAATAACTAATAAAATGTACAATGCACTTAATAATATATTTAATTTATTATAATAATAATAATAATAATACAAATCATTACCTTGTGTATTTGAGCAATATAAATAAATATATATATATATAGTTTATTCATTTTATGTTGTTTGAATAAAAAAAATTATGTTAATAATTTATCAATTCTAACCTTCCATATTGTCACGATCCGAGTCTACACCCTGGACGTGGCAGGCACTCAAAACCAGTGTTGGTCCCCAAGCGAACCCTCATCATGGTTGACTACAAGCGGAAGACTAACTTAAGCATGCAAAAGCTTAAAAACTGAATAAATATTCATGAAACTTAAATAGAAAGCTTTAACTCAAAAGAAAACTCCGAATAAAATAAATTATTCAACTCGCCATAAAATAGGCAACTTAAGTCTTTAAATCATTTAATAAAATAAATGATACAGACTTCTCAACTATATTGACTATCTATGAAGCCTCTAACTGATAAATATGGAAGTCGGGACAAGACCCACCACATCCTGACTAAACTGAAAAGTAAATGAAATCCTCTAGAAACAAGGAGGCTCACCATAGCTAACTCGAACTCCCAGATATATCAACGAATCTCCTATTGATGATCCTGAATACATGTGTCTGCATCATGAAAAGATGCAGGCCAAATGGCTCAGTACGTGGAATGTACGAGCATGTAAGGGAAATTCTAAAACATAACGTAAGCTTGAAAAGAATCTGAAAGAAACTGAAGAACCTACTTGGCTCAACTCAACTCAACATAACTAAACTCATTTCAATATAAAGCAATTTAAAACATGTGCAATATAAAGAAAAGTTGTTTATAAACATGATGCCTACTATGTGTGTATGCAAAGATACATATAACTCTAAGATGTATGTAAAAATACAAATAATCTGATGTATATAAAAATACAAACTAATGTTGTGAGAGTTTCTCTAATCGACAACCATCATATAAGAGCTATTGTGATGATACAACGATCTTACTTACGCTGCCAATGCATCCTATACATGTGCTAAGGTATAGGACCTGAACTACTAAGTGGATCCACTAGTCTATGCGAAAATGATTCATCTAAAAAGTATGACCCTTTTCTACCTATGATGGCTACATGGTTTATGGCGGCTCGGGGTTTTCTGAACCCTCCCCCATATCGGTGCTCAATACTACTCCCAAAATATACTAGCTCTTTATGTTTTAAAAACATTCTTCTTTCTGTGATTTGAGATTAGTGCTCAAAAACTTAGCTCAAAGACTATCTTGGAAATCAAAGTTTCCCCTCTTGCTTTATTGTGAAAGCATTTACTCTTTAACTGAAAACTAGCTCAAAGGCTCTTTACCGAAAAACTAGCTCAAAGGCTCTTTACTGAAACACTAGCTCAAAGGCTCTTTTGAAAATCTCAGTTTTCCGTTCTTATTTAAATGTGAAAACATTTTAAACTCTTTTGGGAATACATAGTCCCCATATACTTTTGAAGAAATGAACTTCAACTTTACTCTTTACTGAACTCAAAACTTAAGTCTTAAAACAATGTTAAAACATTTGTAAAAGACTTCTTAAAATATGGTTCATGCCGAATTATGGACGTGAACGACTCGATGCAAGATTTTCAATAACCATAGATAGATCTCAATACTTGGAACTCAAGAATTTCACTAATACTACTCATTTCAAGAATGCTCAACTCAGAGGGTTCATGCAGAATTATGAGCATGAACTACTCAACTCAAGGACTCAAATATACTTCTCATCTCAAGACTGTTCGACTTATAGGGTTCATGCGGAATTATGGACATGAACAATTCAACTCAAGGACTTCATGGGTAACATGTAATAGTGCCATGATTATAAATATAATCTCATAGGGGATTAGGAACTCAATACTTAGAACTTGAAGATACTACTCCTCTTAAAGGTACTCAACTAATGAAGTTCATGCGGAAGTTATGGGCATGAACGACTCGACTCAATGGTCAAATTATCAATAAGGAACTCATGTATATGACTTTTCTCATTCTCATACTTAATTACTCAAAACTGAACTCAAATCGATGATGGATCTCAAAGGATTCACAATTGAACTCAATGGCTTCCTTGAACTCTACTCTTAACTCTCTCTTGAATGTGAATTATGAATTCAAGAGTTATGGTTCATGATATGAAGGATCTTGGTGATAGTGCAGACTCATGAATACATTCTCCTCACTCTCATGCTCACTTACTCGAGTCTTGAAACGAGTTACTAGAAATTGTAAAAGACTCCTCAAAAAGACTCAAAGGGACTGTCTCAAAATGATCGAAAAACTCTCAAGACTTAACTCTTAACTTTTCCTTGAATTTGAACTATTAATTCAAGGTTAGGATTCATGTTATGAATGATTTCTAAGTGTTTAGAAGTAGTTTAGAGTGATTAGAATCAAAGGGAGTGAAGGTACACTTAAAAGGGACTCAAACGGGACAACCAACGGAAAAAGAGTGGCCGGGGCAGGAGACCCTAGCGCGTTCCGGGCGCGGGGCGCCAGCCCCTAACTTCAGAGACTGCATATTGGCGCACTGCAGGGGCGCCTCCCCAGCCCCTTGGGCGCGCAGCCCCAACCTCTCCCCAGGCCAAGTTCGACGAATTTTGCCTCTCATTTTCTGATCCTAAATCGCTTTTAATCATTTTATTTTCTCAAATTTTCCTTAGATTCAATTACCCAACCTAAGTACACACTAATCCACTCAAAACAATCACTTTCATCTCAAGAAATCATTAAAACCCCAACAAAACAAGATTTAGAATGAACTTCAAGAACACCTATGAAGAATTTAAATCCTTCAACTTTTTGAGAATGAAACTTCGCTGAAAATAATATGTTTGGCGTGTGGGTAAAAAAACCCAACACTATGGAAGCTTACATACCTCTTAGGGATCAAACCCATGGCGACAATCCGCAACAACTCTCAAGAATTTCGACAAACGCTTCGATCCCTTCTCTTTTCTCCTCTTCTCTCTTCTTCTTTTCTCTTCTTGAACTCTCAACTAAAACCCTAGGTGTAAACTAGGATTATAAAACTGAACCTAATCAGATTAGATCACTAAAATATTACTAAAAACAAGAAATCTGATTGGGTAATGAAAAGATCATAATACCCCTCTAAAATCCGGTTTTGACTTTCCTTATCTAGACAGCCCAACTTGGAATGGACATATCTCCCTCATACGAACTCAAAACTGAGCAAACTCGATGGCGTTGGAAATATAATTCAAAGATATTTGCTACGGTATCTGGTATCACACCTAACTCATCTTGAGCTAGAAGTTATGGTCGTTTGAAGTCGACCCAAAACTCATACTTAGCTTAACTTGCAAAATTTCAGATTTTGCTATTTTCGATTTAATTCTTTTTGGAACTCAAGGTGCTACATCTAGTGACCTTAACACTTAAGAAAGTTTTAATTCATTGGTAAAATCTCACTCACTATGAAGAATGGTTCGAGTCTTAGTTTGAAAATTTTTCTGGGGTGTTACACATATGAACTATTTGATATCATAAGACTAAATAACATGTTGAAACATTTTATATATGTTTTATTCAAAATTAAAAGATTCAAAATATTATTTACTGTATTAGTTTGTGTAAAATATAATAAAAAATTGATATAAAAGTAAAAATAATCTTAATTAGTACAACCGCTATATTAGATTTAATCAATGTATGTAGAGGATATATTAAATTTTAATTTGAATATATCATAAAACATATAGATATAAAGGAGAGGCTGTTTATTTGAATTGTATCCAATAAAAGCATATTATGTGTAATTATAGTTATCTTTGAATTCAAATTTAAAAAGTTAAAAATTGAAAATTAAAAACTTATCGTATATTTTAAAATCGCAATTTTCAACTTAATTTAATGTTGTTATATAATATTGTGAATAGTCTTAAATTTGCTAAATGACTTATAATAGTGATTTTGTTCAAGATAGAATTTAACGCTAGCTAAATACAGATAAATATTATTTATCTTAAATTCAAAAGTTTAAATTTTATTTCTCATAAAATTATTTTCCAATTTTGAAATTTGATTGTCCTTTAAAAGTAATATTATGAAACCATAACTTAATGCCTTCTATGTTTATGATAGTGATAGAGATTATCATTTTATAATTTTTGCTATGACAATTCCTCATTTATCTTGTGTTAAGGTTGAAAACCTGCAAAAATAAATAAATAATAATAATAATAATAATAATAATTTTAAAAAAACATAGAAGACATTAAATTATGTTTATCATAACATTATACTTGGATTAATATTATTATTATTATTATTATTATTATTATTATTTAGATTATAGGTTATATCTAATTAAAAAAATATTTATTTTAAAAAGAAAATAAAAAAATCTGAAATAAAACTTAAAATATTAAATAATATTTAAATGATAAATTTTAAAAGAAACTTCCATACTTGGGTTTTTTTAAATAAATAATTTTAATTTAAAAGTTTTTCAATTTGGTTAGAAGTAGGAGTGTAATGGGAAGTTTTAAAACTCCCTATTTAGTTGGATAAATATTATTTTTTTTCAAAATAAAAATTAAAACACCTTTTTTTTCCATACGTGGTTTTGTCTTTCTTTTTTTAAAAAAAATAAATACTTTTAATTAAAAACTTTTTCAATTTGTTTAGAAGTGGGACTGTGGGAGTGTAATGGGAAGTTTTAAAACTTCCTATTTAGTTGGATAATTATTACTATTTTTTTCAAAATAAAGATTAAAACGACATATTTAGTTGGCTTTTTTAAAAAAATAAAATAAAATATATATATATATTATAATTATTATAATTATTAGTATAGATTATTATTAATTATTAGTTCAATTTTTTTTATCAATAAAAGGTAGAACATAGAGATTATAAGTTGTATTTTTCTTAAAAAATATTTATTTTAAAATGTAAATAAAATAAATTGATATAAAACTTCAAAATTAAATATATTATTTAAATGATGAATTTTAAATGAAACATCCATGCGTGGGTTTATAATATGAGGAATTAGATGTCATTTTTAAATGATAAAATTAAATTAATTTTTAAATGTAATTATATTTAATAATTTAAATTAAGTTATTTCAAAGGATAATACTTGATAGTTCCACAAAATTATAGAGCTGTCAATATGGGCTAGTCCACCCCATCCGGGCTAACCCATACATGCTTTGATATTTTACGGGTCAGGCCGGGCTAGCCCATTTTTGGTGTGGGCTAGAAAACGGTCGGCCCAGCCCACAAGTACGTGGGTTACAGGCTTGCCGGCCAGCCCACTTTTTTAAAAATTATATTTTTTTTATAATTATTAAAATAAATTATAAATTATAATTAAAAAATATTATCATAAATATCGACAAAACAATATTACATGGTGTTAATGTTACTACTTGTTAATCAAATCCACAAATAAAATTATCTTTATAATATTTTTATTAAGGTTTTTTCAAATAAAAGTATAAATATCTATATAGAAATATTAACCTAATTGTTTTGTCACATTAAAACACAAAAAATGTGACAATATTCCAACCATATAAAAGTTAAAAATAAACTTCTTAAAAAAAATCATGAAACTTATGGCGTATCTAACACATCATGAAATCTATGACGTATCCAACACTTCATGATCATCAAGCATATCTGAATCAGCTTGTGGCAAGGTTGTCTTAACATCTTCATTTTCATCTGCAATTTATATGCGGTTTCAATTAGTTAAATATTAAATAGATTTTGAGTTTGGACTCTCTTTAATT
>JAJOOS010024070.1:0-13609 GCA_029582725.1 Solanum chiquidenum
TTAATACTTCTCCCAAAAAAACCACCCCCTTATTCCCCCCCCCCCCCGCTCTCCAAAAAAAAAAATTGATATTATTTTATTTTATTTTAAAAAAAATTCTACCCCATCCTATTTAAACCCTCCGCTCCTAATTTTATTTTATTATTTTCATTTTTTTCATTTTGTGTTAGATATGTACGTACATATATTTTTAGAAAAATAATCTACTAGTGTACCGAATATAACATAAATACGTAAAAAAATAAAAATGTCTTACGGCAGCAAGTAAAAAATATTTTTGATATGTATATATCTAACAAAAAAATGAGAAAAAATTTGAAAGCGGAGGGTTAGGTGGGGTGGGTAAATTTTTTTTTTAAAAATAAAATAATATCTAAATTATTATTTGTGGGGGTGGGGGGATGAAGTAAAAAAAGTTAAATTTTTTTATAAAAGAAATTTAACCAAAAAAAAAACTTAAAAAAATGGTTGGGGGTGGGGGTGGGGGTGAGAGGAAGTGATGGTGTGGAGTAAGAAAAATATTTTACATTTTATTTTATAAAAGAAATATTATTTTTTTGGATAATAATTTTTAAATTTTAAATTTTAAATTTTAAATTTTAACTAATACTAATAATTTATTTAATTTTTGTCAAGGTTGAATGTTTTGTCCATGTGGAGTGGATGTGGCAATTTTTTTAAATAAAAGAGAGTGTATTACACACACCATGATGAGAGTGGTATAAAAGAGAGAGGTGTGTTTCTCAAACTAAAAATTGATAGTTTAGGTATGAAACTCACACTCTCAATAGTTTAGGTATCAAACTCAAAAAAAGGGTATAGTTTAGGTGTGTTTTTGAAACTTATCTCTTTCATTTTTTCTCTGAGTTTGTGAGGGTTTTGAAAACTTGAAGAAAAAGAGGGTTTCATCTCCAAGGATTTGGACTTGGGTCTCTTGGATTCTTCATTCTTGCTTAAATCTTCATACCCATTTGAATGCAAGCTCATTTAGGTATAAATTTCTATCTCTTGATGTGTTGCTAAACCCCCCAATTCTTGGGGTGTGATTTTGTGAATATGGGTTAAGATTGTTGTTGGGTCTTGCTTGCTGATAGATTAGATGTAGTTTAACGGTGATTTCGTCTAGTAGTTGTGGATGAATTTAACAAATTTGTAGTTGCAAATACAAGTTTATTTATGTGTTTTCGACTTGCTCGAGAGAGAAGTCGCGAAACCAAGACTACTAGATTGATGGCCTAAGGAGTGGGTCAACATGAGGTTCAGCTCGAGAGAGTGAACCCTAGTCTCATATCCTAACACTTAGCTCAAGAGAGTGAGTGGGGTAAGGCGTCGACTGGTCTTCATGCGGCAAGTGGGTGTCCGAGAGGAACTCATTTGAAACGGGGTAAGATGCTCGAAAGAGAACTTATTCCCACATAAAGCTTAGCCTAGTCACTATTACTCTATAAACTTTCTATCGAAAGCATGTACCCAATAATTTAGATTAACCCGTATTCCGGTCACATCCAAAGAATTCCCTCTCATTACTTAGAAATCTTTGTTTATTTTGTTGTTTTTACTTACTAGTGACAAAACCCCCATTGTTAATTGACACTCTTGTGTCCCCCTTTAATTTACAATATTTTTACTTGTTAATATTTTTAGCTATGACTAATTAGAACTAAATTTTATTTTTCTATTAAGTAATGTCACAACTTTGATGGGGAAAAGGTTCCCTAGACTATGATCGAAATTTCAGAGACACACCTTAACTAAACTAAGGTCCCATTACCCTTGAACCCATTTTTTTTTGTAATTTTGTACACCTTTTTGGCTTACATGACATCCAAATATCTCCCAAGCGCCTCAATTGCGTGGAGTCACGGAATGTGCCACGTAAGCCAAAAGGTGTACAATTTTTTTTTAAATGAGTTCAGGGGGTAATAAGACCTTAGTTTAGTTAAGGCGTGTATCTAGGATTTCGGTCATAATATAGAGGATACTTGTGCCGTATCCCACTTTGATGGTGAAAAAATAAAATGTCACTATTGATGCTGAGGAAAAAGGGAAGTTAGGTAAAATGGGTGATTCATCTAATTACAAAAGATTTTAATGATTAATTAGACTATAAGAAAGTGTTTAAGTTCAAGATAATCATTAAATCATTTTCAACTTTATGTAAATTAAGATTCGAGTCCTTCACGTACACAATTGGACATAAACATCAACAAGAAACCTAATTATATAATGTATGATTATGATTCTATATCAATCCTCGCGTCACGAATAATTTCCACATCGTTTGAACACTAACGTAGTCGAACTAACATCAATATAATTGTGTTTTATTATCCTATTAATCAATAAAACTTGGCGTGTGGGCAATTCCAACTACCTTAATTAGATTAAGTTAAAAAAAACCTCTATAAATATCACTATCTATTGTGTTGATTAGTCACTAATTAACTTAATTATCATTCATTACATATTTTTTGTACCTCTAGTGTTGTGTACCTATGGCTAGTGAACCTGAAAAGGTTGTTCCCCCAGTAGAAGCTCCGGTAGCGGAGCCAGAAAAGGCGGCTCCGCCACTGAGTACAACTCGGCCTACCGACTACTTTGCGGTGGCCGATGTGGTGTTAAGGTTGTTAGTGTTTACTTCGGCTCTTGTTTCTGTGGTGGTCATGTCAACTAGTAAGGAAACTGAAATGCTCCCAAACCCTCGTCCTGCTAAGTTCACTCAATCACCAGCACTCATGTAAGTTTTACGTATCTTTGTTTTGGTCAACATGTAGCGGAGTCAGGATTTTTACTAAGAGTTTCTAAATATAAAAAGTAAAGAGGCTTTGGGAGGCCAACATACTATATGGGAAAAAGATTGATGTGCTTCGGTAAACAATGTAATAACATGTTTGGCCAAGGTTTTGGGAGGCCAAAAATGCTTATTATTTTGTTTTCAGAAAGCGCTTATTTAAAAAAGTTTGAGATTTTTGATCTAGCTTTTGGGAGAATGTAAGTGTTACGAGGGGAGTAGAAGTTCTTTTTTAGAAGCCAAAAAATAGTAGTTTTTTTCCGAAGGCACTTTTCTGAAAAGCTTTTGAGAAATATACATGTAGAAACACTTGTAACAAACTTGATCAAATACTAATTGCCGCTCACAAGTGTTTTAAAAATAATATTAACCAAACATAATTTGTATTTCATCAAAAGTACTTTTTGAACCAGCATTTTTTAAAAGGACGCTTAAAATAAATTGATTTCAAAAGTTTGTTCAAACAAGCTATAAGTGAAAGTTGTGATTAAATTTAAGAAGCCTTAAATAAATTGTCATGGGCTATGTTATAGAAGATAATACCAATAGTAGGACATGCTAATAAATTCTGAAAATACAATATTAGTAAGAGTACGTTTTGATTGACTTAAAAAAATAGCTTTTAAATAAAAAAAAATAAAAAGTCATAGTTAAATGACTTTTAAGTAAAAATAAATAAAAGGACATGCTGATGCACAAAATATTTTACGTTCACCGAATCCTCACTATTTTTTTCCTTTTCTTCCTTTTGTTTTCAATATTGACAGGAACTTTGTATATTTTTTTCCTTTGAATAAAAGCAGAACGAGGTGGTTGCAAAGCCAACATTTTCTTCATGTATATCTATTCCTTTTGTTTTTGAATAATAAAATCTGAAAATATGATTAGAAAACAATTAGCAAGTGGATTTGCAGTTGCCTCAACTGGCAAAATTATATTTTTGGACTCACATCTCATAATTAGGATTCTGTCAAAATTTCTTTTGTTTATAGTATCATTTAATGCATAAGAAAATATATCTTGACACTTAATTGACTATACTGTTTCACCTACATTATTTTTTCTTGTTTATCTTTTTGATTCATTTTGACTATAACTAATATTGATAAAAATTGAACTTTAATTTCAAACTAATTTAAGAAAGCTAGCTAATTCTGATGTATTTATGTGTTGCAGCTATTTTGTAGCAGCACTCTCTGTGGCTGGTTTCTTCAGCCTAATTACTACACTAGGCTCATTGTACTCCCTCATCAAGCCTGGTTGCTGTGCAAAGATCATTTCCCACTTCATTGTCATTGATGTAGTAAGTTCTGATCGCATTATTCTTCAACGATAGATTAAGATGGAATTAGGTATCTCCAAGGTAGTGTGTATTGTGCTTGAGGCCTCTCGAGCGCCTTCTGTTGTATCACTATTTCCATACAATGGTTTTAGGAAGTAGGTTATGAAATTTTGGTATGGAGTATGGACTATACTATCACAGTCAAGACACGCGAGGAGTACTTAGAATATTGTTCACCGTCACTATGGCACGTTTATTGATTAAATCTTGGGTTTACCAGTACTCACTAGCTTAATGTTTGTGTAAACTTGCAGCTTTTGCTAGGAATAGTGGCATCAGCAACTGGAGCAGCAGGATCGGTGACTTACATAGGACTAAAAGGCAACACTTATGTGGGGTGGGTAAAGATTTGTACACTGTATGGCAAGTTCTGCAGATACCTTGGAGCTTCTATAGGAGTCTCATTGTTTGCGAGTGTTATGCTTGTGCTACTTGTTCTCCTCTCTGTGTACTCCCTTTCTAAGAAGATACCAAAGTGACAAGACAGATGGAAAAGTGAATTCTTGATGTTTAGCAGAACATCCCTTGGTAAATGTCAGTATGTGAAAGTGTGTAATTTGTAAGTATTGTTCAAATTTGGGTTCTCTGTATGTTTGACCCTTTTCTTGTGCAGCTGGTGGAAGTAGACATTGCACCAGTTCTTGTATATGAATTCATTCATGTACTTGTATTGATATTAAACAGAAAGTTCCCGACTCACATTCTCTATCTTCGATCAATTCTTATCACACAGCAGAGGATCAAAAGCATTTTGGAGTCAATTGTGGTAAATTGCCAGTTAAGCAGGTAAAATATGAAGACTGGCTAAGACATGAATTAGCCACAAAGCTCCATATCTAGGACTTGATTAGATTTATCTTTGAAGCTTATCGATACTTGAGGCTTCATATTCATCATGGCCCCTAAATTTAAGACAGGATGTTTTGATGAGGCCTAAATCCTATAGCAACCTTGAATGAACACCTCAAATATTAAACAGAACTCGATATAAATGAGAAACTATAACGTGATCGATGAAATCGTGAAAATTGGCATCTATTGGGATACAAGTAACACTAGTACATCTATTGAAACAATGGAACATTTCCAGTACCTATACACATAGACTAACAGTGCATGCATAATCTTCTGAATAAATAGTTCAAAGAAAAAGAAAAAATAAATTATAACGTTGGACAACGTCCAGAATCAAATAAACGTCTCTGTTCAAACTAGCCAAGAAAAAGATATCCAATTCTTATGCATCCACTAGCTTTCATACCTATAATCTACATAATTATCCTTATCTAGATTTTGAGTAAAATTACTCTCAGGATTTTTTTCCGACAAGCATAAACCTTACCATATTATTGTAATGAAAGAAACATTTCGAAACTAAGACAAACCAGAGTAATAGTAAACCTTTCTAGGATGCAAGTATCATTATATTAAGATAGCAACCAGAGAAGTACTTCAAGTGAAAAGTATATGTGTTAAACAATCTTGAGTATTCTATAGAGTGTAACGTAGGGCGCATATCACCCTTATCTTTTCTCCCAGGAACCCTGCTATACTTGCGGAAGCATAAGACCAGTAAATACCACCTACAATTACATATATTGCACCATCCGAGGAGAGAAAACTTAAAGAAGGATGATGAAGAAGGGAACCTTATTAGTAATTGCTAGTTAGTCCGAATCATATAACAAACATAAGTGATGAGTCTTACAGATGAAAGGCTCTCTATGTACTCTACCTCAATTTGAATACCTCATTTAAAACCAACTAAACCTGGTCATTGAGGGCAAATTAAGTCAACTGTGATAGCAATGACCAGTCCTATAAACACGTATATTAGTTAACTCGTATAAATAGTTGTCTCAATACTTATTAGTATATATTATCAGAGAATGAGATCTAATCCAAAATAAAATATATGAGCTTCTGAAATTGAAATAAAAAACAGAAAGGCGCCGAATAAACATCACCTTTTGAGTACATCCATTTGTCTCATAATTAATCACTCCAGCTCATTAGAAATTTAACCTTGCAAATGAAAAGTTTTTCTCAGTTCAGTTATATCTCTCCCAAGTTCGCTCGAAATTCCATCAAGGGGAATTGCAAGGTAGTTATCTAACTGTTTACGCAAAACTACTAAAGAGATCACCCTTTTATCACTTAATTAGCTCCCTCTCCACCATTCCGGTTTCAGACATTACCCTCGAAAAAGGATTATTTATATTGCTCACAAGTCACATGGTATAAAATTTACCTTTTGATATCTTAAATACCAGCACATCCTATAAAATGCAGTTTGACAACAGGGTAGTTTCCATGTTTTGTATGCAGAAATAGAACTCTCTAATTTGAGACAACACTGTTCAACAGCAGTTTTACTCCACCATCTGTTTTCTAGAAGATCCTAGACTCCGCAGTTCGATGCCAGGATATTTTTCCATATTCTGTATATATGCAGGAAAAGAATTCTCTAATTTGACACAACTAATTACAGAAAGTAACATCTGAGATATGTGGACATTATAGGTAAGCTGCTTGACATTCCAGAATGTAGCATATATTCATATTAGAGTATAATTTACACAAATAAATTGTGAACTTATCAATATCTGCTACAGCCGGACAAACTGCATACCTCAAAATTGATTTGTCGGAGAGTAGCTAGTTAAGACTTCTTTGATGGAGTATTTAGAATATTGTTTGCTCCCCCAACTCCTGACCAGCCATTCCTTCTTTCAGTACTCTTTGGAAAAAATCTTCCAATGTATCATTTCCATAACTTGGTGTTGCCTCAGCATTATATTCACCAGTCTCAGGATCCCAAATCAACATGCTCTCAGCTGCATAGTACCTACCAATCTTCCCAAACTCGGCCGCATCTTCCAACGAAGGAAATATTTTTACAAGGAAGTCAAGAAATCCTATTGCAAAATCCATTATTTCAATTGGTACCTTGAGAAATTTGGGTTCTTTCCCCACAAGTTTAAACAACATTTCCCCTTGTTCTAATGGTGTCAATGCCTTCCCAGGTCCTCCAATTGGCAAGACCTGATTGATTTTATCCTCTTTCAGTACACAATCAGCAATAAAAGAAGCTAAATCTTGCTCGCTAATCGGCTTGCAAGCACACAACTTTCCATCCCCAAACATCACATAAGGTTTCCCATCTTTCACCAATTCAATTTGACCTCCTAAGCTCTTGAAAAATGCAGTTGGTCTAACAATACTATATGTAAATCCATTATCTTCTTCAGCTTCTTTCATCAATTCCGCCTCGAATTTCAGCTTAGCTCTTTGAAATTCAAGAAGGGGCTTTTGCACACAAATTGCAGACAACAAAACAAAGTGTGAAGCCCCAAACTTCCTCCCAGCAACAAGACTATTCTTTGTGGCCTCATAATCAATATTCCAAGAATCTTTTACCCCACCATTTCGACTAGCAAGGCAAGACACAACAACATCAATTGAAACCCCTAAACCTTGTACACTTTTCTCCAAAGTTTCCAAATTGGTAACATCAGAAAAACACACATTAGCTCCATTTAACTGTTCCAAGGTATCATCTTTACTGTTCTTTCCTTTAATACCACTTTTTTCTCTAGCCACAGCTATAACATTAAAGCCTCTACTGGTTAACTCCTTAACCACAAATTTCCCAATGTACCCAGTTGAACCCACAACCAAAACATTGA
Source organism: Solanum chiquidenum (assembly GCA_029582725.1). Classification (NCBI taxonomy): domain Eukaryota; kingdom Viridiplantae; phylum Streptophyta; class Magnoliopsida; order Solanales; family Solanaceae; genus Solanum; species Solanum chiquidenum. The sequence goes on from JAJOOS010024070.1 coordinate 7,823, forward strand.
TATCTTTTGGATTTTTACCTCTGAATGAAATCTTGGGGATTTCAAGAGTAGAGGCAGCTGAAGCTATGATGGGTTTAAGCTTTCTTGAACTAACTCTAAAGGGTCTTCCAGATACATTGACAGAAAGAAAAGGAGTTGCATACGTAACTGTGCTTACCTGAACATGATTGATGAAATGAGATGAAAAAAGTTGCCTAAAGTTATGATCTTTAGTTGATTGAAGAAGTGTGAGTCCACTGGAAGGAGCAAAAAGAGACATTTTCCTCAACTAGTTCAAGAAACTTGGATGCTGGCCAAGAATTCTGGTGGTCTTAATCAGTAGCATTTCATAGGAAAAATAAGAAAAATAAAATTTTGAGGTGGTTGATGACAATGGAAGTTGAGCTCATCATGCTAGAATTAGAATGATTGGTTGAAATTGGAGGGGAGAACCTGGAGAATCTTTATCCTGTCCAAAAGCAATAAATCCATTGGGCCTTGGATCTTTTATCTTAGGGCAAATGATGGTAACTTACCTCAAATTTAAAAATTAATTATGTAAGTACACTTTAATTTGTAATATTACATATTTTATCGAATTTTGGTGTGCCCAAATAAATATATCTTGGGATATATGGGTCAAAATTAGATATAATTTATTCTAAATACATTATAGTCAAGTGGAATCACATATATCTAGGATACATAACAAACTTTGATTGCCTCTCTTCCATCTTGATCTCACTCCGTGAATCATACTAGATACATACAAATATATGTATCTAGTGTGTATTTAGTGTGATTCGCATGTATCTGAGATACATGACGAATCTCACTCGCCTTCCTCCTTATTTTAGTGTATCCGGTAGCAAAAGTGTATTTAAGTGATCTTCCTCAATATATATGGTAGAAAATTCTTAATTAATAGTAAGATTTCTAATATTATGAAAATATAGATAATAATAGTATATATGATAGTAAAATATGTGTAAGTATTTTCGAAAATGATTTGTTGTCCATCATCCATTAACAACCCAAAAAGCCTAAAACAAATTGCCCAATACACATTATTTTACAACCCAAAAGCCTAAAAATGGCCCAATCTGAATTTTACTCGTTTCTTGCTAAAATTTCCTTAATCAGAAGTGGTTGCATTTCACTTACACAGTTAGACGACGAATCGAGAACGTAAATGACGGACAAATGTTGGCTAAAATAATTAATTTATGCATAAAGTTTTTATTTTCTATAAAGTTGACAAATTAATGTGCCACTCCTATAAAACAAACCACACGTTCAATACTTTATGAGAGATTAAAAACATTAACCTGTAACGATCTTAAAAAATCGAACACAAAAGAATCATTTTTATTAACTTGGAGAATTAAAATGTGTACTTGAAATAAATTATTTGGAATCTATTGTCAAACGTCGTTGTTGTCATTTTATGGATGATGGCACGTGTTTGATGACGGTGAACATCATCTCTTTTTCCCAAATGGACACGCATTTTACCTTCACTTTCGTAGCTGAGCTGAAAAATTCTGAGTTTCGATGGACTCATCCTTGTCTTCACAAGAATCAATTCCCGATGATATTGCCCTCAAAATTGCTTCTTCTCTTCAGGTAATCCTATTTTTTTCTTCTATTTTTTCCTTTAAGAGGTTGAATTTATCCATTTTCTGATTGTCGGTAGTCGGTTGTTATGGAATTCTTTTTTAATTCTAATTTCTTTCTTATTCCCTTCAAAACTACTTGTTGTAGTTCAGATTATCCTTCAAAGTAATTGAATTTATTGTTTTCTGTCTTGTGTTGAAAATGGTTTTCTTGATTCTGGTATCCTTTCTTGATTTTGCAACTTTGTTAGAATTAATTGGCTTTCTGATTACTGGGTTGTGGAGAGTTGTGTTGAAAATGGTTTTCTTGATTAGGGTTTGAGATGAATTGAATTTATTGGATTTCTGATTTCTGGTTTGTTAGAAATTGTTTTCTTGATTCTGGCATTTTTCCAAGCTTCCTGATTTTGCTACTTTATTAGAATTGATTTGCTTTCTGATTTCTGGGTTTTTGAACAATAATTTTGAAGGTAGGTGATCTTTGCTCGTTGGGAAGTTGTTCTCGGTTTTGGTGGGAGCTGTGTGGGTCTAATTATATATGGGAATCTCTTTGTAAAAAAAGATGGCCTGCTCTTGCTCTTGAGATTGAGTCTTATAACAACCAGCCCCACGAGGTTAGTATAAGTAAATGCATATGCGCATATCACTTATTAGCTTCTTTATGTTGACCCAAAATCTGTCCCATTTTGGTTTCGATTGATCAGTCGGTCACCTTCTATATGTGTTTGTAGTTTGAGACTTGTATCTTGATGCAAAAAATGCAGGAATGGAGAGTGTTTTATATTAAGAAGCACAATGAAATGGCAGGAAAAGCAAAAGGCGTAATTGATTTTGTCAATCGCTGTTTGGCATTTGAGTCGATTGAGGTGGGGCATTATCTGAAAGCAGTTAGAGATCTGGATTCGATCCTTTTTGGGTTTGAAGATGTCTATACATTCTTCCTTAAATCCAAGCACAATGTGCTGCTGAACTTGATTGGTTTGCACTACTGCCTTATCTGGCTTGGTTTGCCGGTAATCAAATGCCCTGCTTTTCGTTACGAATTTGTTTCATTACTTAATGCTTTTGTTACAAATTTGTTAACACCGGTTTTTTCTTTCTGTTGTCGGTGAATTAAGTGTTAATACCACTTGAATCTTTTCACATGATGAACTTTGCTGGAAAATAAATGACATATTTTATTTGTGTTGTACTGCTTGAGCTTCCATAAGAGCTAAGATCTTTTAGTTAACTCATATTAGCAGTGGAGATTTGAAACTTTCTATTGTCCTTCTCGGGGCGGTGGAATTCTTTTAACTGTGCACTGGAAATAGATTGAGTTTCTATTCTAGCTAGTGGAAGTATCAAAAAGTTAGTAAGTCTCAACTCATGATTTTGGAGTAAAGTAGTTATTATGTTGCTTGGACTCTTCCAAAAATGTCAATGGGTGCGTGTCCGATTCTCCAAAAGTAGTGCATTTTTGGAGAATCCAACACGGGTGTGGCATCGAAAGTGAACGGTATGCGCCACTTAGGCCACTCACTTATTTGTTCTTTCTTGTGTTATTCAATGTTTGATTTATTTCTTTTGTACAAATATTGATTCTTCTCCTGATAGACATATTGCATCCTAAAGTGGATGTACATGCTGAAATACAACCTAATTAATATGTTGCCTCCCCTCTCTATCTCTCTGCATTTTAGCGGGACTCACCATTTTGGTATACTATATTGAGGATCACAAAACTCCTACCTAGTGCAACTGAAGCTAATTTAGACATTAATATCTATAACTTATGGTTGTAAGTTAGACCGTGTAAAAATGTGGTCACTGCAGCAAAAATGATTTAATTGGTTAGTCTGAGTCCGGTTTGGTTGTAGCTGCTTCCAGTTAGTGTTTGCCTTACGAAGTTATGCGCTCTCTCCATCTTCTGTGGATGGTGCAATTGGCACTAATGTCTGTTTATCTAATATCAGTGATTAAACTTGATCTAGTATCAGGCGTAAGTTACACTTCCAAGACTTGCAGAATTAGTCTAAGATTAAGCAGGCCCTCTTTGTCGTCTGTTGTTGAGCAAAATTCTATTCTTGTGGACTATGAATTGTGTTTCTTTAACCTGGAATTAGCTTATTGAAGTTATTTGATGTTCATTCTTATCTACTAGGGCGAATGTGTCATGGAAATCCTAAATAACAGCAATATCTCACAAAGGGAAGTACGTGTACAATGGTGGAAGCTTGGGAGGTGGTTGTTTGGCTTTCGCCTGCGTGATGAATTAATCACGCGTACTGTCTCTTTAGAAGATCTTGCAACAGGGAAAGAGGAAGAAGTTCTTGGGGTACTTCATCGAGGTGCGGTACATGAGGTGATACGAGTTCAGATCTCAGAAGCTAAACCTGAATACACATCCTGGTCATTCCAGAACGTACAAAACGCAAGCTAGTAAATATTAGTGTTATCTATCATGTGTACATCATTTTGTAAATATTTCAACTAAACTCTTACGTAAGACGTGAATAATTGTGAACTCTCTTACAATGTATCCTTTTATATTTATCTTGTTGTGAATAATGAAATCTCTCAGTGTAAGGAAGCATGTATTAAATGTAAATTTGATGGTTATCGCTTGTAAAAAGCTGCAATACTGCATTGTGTGCGTAATCTTCCGGTCAGTAGTAGTTGATCTTGTGTTTGTTTCTGTTGTTTAGTTTGTTAAAGACAACCAATATGATGTAGGTAAAATGTTCTAAAGCCCTCATCACGTGTGGCACTTTTGACACTTAAAGACCCTATGATCAGTTTTTCTGCAAGTCAACTGGCAATTTGGTGTCAATGGCAACAATTGAAAGTAGATAGAGGAGTTTCATGATCTATTCTTGTCAATGGCAACAAATGACAGATGTGAAGAAACCATTTGAAACACAAACATCATTTCATCTTTCAAATATCTCTGTTTTTTTCAATCAAATACAGGGTAATTAACATGAAAGGGAGATTGAAACTCAACAACTGTTTTATTTTTACAAATACAATATGGATTGAAACAGAAAAAAGAGAAATAAAATCGATCTAACAGCGATAAACCAAGACACCTCTCATTCTTGGCGGAGAGCGGCAGATGACCATCAATGCAAGAGCTATGACGATCACTAGGATTATCTTGAAGTTGTCATTACCATCATCTGATTCTGAGAAACAGCAAGTTTTCCCCATTTGGCCCAATTGATTTCTGATTTTAACAAACAATGGACTCCAATTTCTAAAGGTGAATTTGCTTTGCTGATATTTGACTTTGATAATTTATATCCATTTGCTTTAACGTGGAAAATTCCATTCCTCTGCAACAGGGGAGGGGTGGGGAGTTGGTTGCTTCGTTTAAATTAGACAAATAGTTATTATAGTACGATTTTTAATAATTTATATTTTGTTGTATCTGTAACTTGAAAGACCTACCAACATACATTGATAAATAAGATAAAAATACTACGAGAGAGCAATAGAAAAAGGCTAAGAAAAAAGAGCTTTCTTATTCTTCCAATTGTAATCTAAATCACTTCGTGTCAGCGGGGCCTTCAAGCATTCGAAATACGTTGGAATTGAAAATGTAATGTACGATCAATTTTTTACATACCGCATATAAAAAAATATTAAATGAAAATATTTAATTCCTGACCCTAAACCAATTGGGAGGGGAGAATTGATAATAATTTATTAGTCTGAGGCATATAAATATTGATACACACAATATTATATCTCAAGCCAACAATTGAATTTTTGTTTTCATAAGCAATATTTTAGTTATTTAGCAGGGTCACTCAACGCCAAATCAATTTGAATATAAATTAGCATTATCAAGATAAATTATCTTGATTACAAAATTTGAAAATTATGCTCTTAACTAAATTTATATTGAGCAAGTAACTTGTGAATGCCAAATTACAAGTTAACAATAAGACACATATGACCATTTCATAGATGCATTTATTTAAGATATTACGTGATAGGTGAACAAGTTTATATTTACCTTTTATACTTTTTAAAATTTAGGAAATTCAAATCAATATTAACTAGTATAATCAAGTTATCATGAGAACAAACAACATAAAAGAATTTTTGAAGAATCTTCTAGTTCTTCAATGTATTTAAATACTCAATTAGCATATCACATTTAAATCAGGATGACCAAAACGATCATGTCAACTAATTAAATTAT
>JAJOOS010024071.1:0-10021 GCA_029582725.1 Solanum chiquidenum
CCCAGATTATACATAAATACTCGTGGGACAACATTTTCTTTATACTAACCAAACACCAGGAAATAAGTAAGAAAACCATTTATTTTCCATAAAAATGTTTTCTAGGAAAACATATTCATTCATACCAAACACAACCATTGTTTTACTAGCTCCCTCGTTGTATACTACATATTATATTTTTAACATAGGGATAACAAAGAGTAAATATATCTCAGTTCTAACAACTAGCAAACAATATGTCAAAGTTCCCAACTTATTAAACAAATCAACAGACTAAAATAAGAAAGCTTTGTGATTGTAACAGGCTGCTATATTGCTTCAGCATTTACCCCACGGACTTCAGAAAAGTTCACTAATTATCTTATTCTTCCTTTTGTGATTAAGGACATTTTGTCTTGCCAGGCTAACAGGCAACAAAAAGTATGCAATTCTTCTAACTTCAGGACTCTATGATACACTTGCTTGCTATATTTGATCCAACAACAGGCTATGGAAGAACGAACCGTGAAGGCAAGGCAGAAATGAAGTCTACCAAATCATTTAGATTCTTATGTGAAGTACCATCAATCTGCATACCAGCAACTATGTTTTGTTTCATGTCTGCTACTCGTTTCTTCAGATCTTTGCCTTCTTCACTTAACATGAGTTTTCTTACTGTTTTCTCTATGACCGTTCTCTCGATAACCTCCAATTCGAACCCAACCTTGTATATTTGGCTCAGATACCTAGCTGTCACCGGCTGGTCTGCTACAAATGGCCTGCATATCAAAGGGACTTCCTCCAAAATACTTTCAAGTGTAGAATTCCAACCACAATGAGTGAAAAAACCTGCTACCGCGGGATGTGCAAGCACCTGTTTTTGTGGAGCCCATTTCACTATTCGTCCTCTTTCTCTAACTATTTTCTCAAAACCATCAGGCAGTGCCTCAGCACATTGAAAGCCAGAGACAGAGCCAGGTCGAATAACCCACAAGAACGGTTGATCACTATTAGCTAATCCCCAAGCAGTCTCAATTAGCTCTTTGTCATCAATCCTCACTAGGCTACCCAAGCTGACATAGAGAACAGAGTTAGGGGCTTGTCTATCGAGCCACTCGATGCAGCTGTTATCTTCTTCTAGTATGCTAGTCGATGAGGCCATAGGCGCCATTTTGTGAAAAGGGCCTATTGCATAGAAGGGCACCTTGTAATGTTCTTGAAGGCGTAACAATATTGAATTCTCCATGTCTTGCATAGTGTTCCAAATAGTCGCAACAGATGATCCTATATCGCTGATTGCTCTAAAGAAGTCTAGTACCGGTTCTGCAACTGTATTATTAACAACAGGAATTGGTACATCCTTAAACCTCAAGGGATGAAGCTCCGGTAACGGATCCAACAACTGATAATCTGGAATTGTAGTGAGTAATTAATGCAAGCTTAAGCGAAAGATACAACATAACGGAAGAAAAAGATTATAGGCTGAATTATCCTTCCAGTACTCACTTTGTTCCATTTTACTTGTCGTTTTATTTTGCACTCCCCATAAGAAAACAATAACTAAAAGTGTAATTTGATCAAATTATCCTTATTTATTATTTGATCTCTATTTAATACTACTCTCTTTTCCACCACATTAATTTCTTTCCGCATTTATTGTGTAAAGATAAAAGTGACACCTAATACTTAGTTAATTATATCTTGGTTTTCTAAAATGGCAATTATCTTGGACCATCTATTTTTTGTAAGGACGGCAAGTAAAATCGACCGGAAAGGGTACCTTTCATTTCTATTTCTATTTTTATTTTTATTTTCTATAATGTTGGCTTGTGATGAATGTAAATAGGGAACAAGGTCAGTGAAGATTCACATAGCCGACCTCAACTTGTTTGTGACTGAAGCATAGTTATTGTTATCGAAATGATTTTTCATTAAAATCTTGAAGCAGAGAATGTGTTTGTTCTCATACCTTCAAAAGGAAAATATTTTTCTGGTTGCTGAAAAATGGTGATCATAGAGTGCAAATATGTAGCACTGGAAGTGTGCAGGACAATGCTGGGAAGCCTTAACTGAGTGGCTACATCATCTACGAAAATCATGACATTATCATAAACGATACAAGCGAGCTGATCACCTTCCTCTTTCATCATCTTAACAAGGTAGTTTCTGAGTGGCGCCTTGCAGTTCTCATTCAAATCATATATGTTCTCTAAACTCGGTAATGATATTTCAATTCCCTTTAATCCGTCATCCATAGAATGGAAGACGAATTCAGGATGATTGGAATATTTAGGAGTATTGTAATCAGGATGTGCAATTATAACAGAAAAGCCTTGTGAATGAAGGATACTTCCAAGCTGCAGCATTGGTGTTAAATGCCCCTGGAATGGGTATGGTACTAGTACTACACTCTGTTTTCTTTCAATTTTCATCTTTGTTTTCTTGAGTTTCTCTTCTATTCAAGAGTTTAGTAATAGTCTTCTTGAAGGAAGTTTATATATACAAGTTTATAGTTAATTTAATTTGTTTTAACTTTGTATTATTAAGGTCAAAACTTCATTTACAAATTTTGTACTGGGTAATTTAATTTGTTTTATTGTACTGGTTAGTTTAGTTTGCTTTACCTTTGTATTATTTAGGTCAAAACTTCATTTACAATTTTTGTACTGGTTAATTTAATTTGTTTTACCTTTGTATTATTAAGGTCAAAACTTCTGTTACAAATTTTGTACTAGCTAATATAATTTGTTTTACCTTTGAGAGTGTTGGATACCAAGGCTGAGTGTACATAAATACTCTCGGGACAATATTATTTTATCTTAGAAAGCTACTCAACTTTGAATTTTATTGCAAAAGTCACTCAACTATGAGTGTTTTACTTGTGAAGTCACTCATAGTCGGATGTCCATATAAATATCGAATATCAAATGAGTTGAAAACAAAATCAATAAATACTCTTGGGTCAAGTTGGGACCCGGGATTGGGATCGAGATTTGAGATTTGGGTCAGGAGTCGGGGTCCTCGTCGGGGTTGAGGTCTCTGGACGGGTCATGGATCTGGGTTGAGGTTAGGTCCAGAGTTAACTTGGGGTTGCAGCTCGTGGCATGGGGTCAGTTGTCAGGTCCTAGGTTAAGGTTAGGTCAGGGTCAGATCGAGGATCAAGTTTTGAGTCGGTGTCGAGGTCAGGGTTTTGTCTTAGGTCAGTGTTGTCAAGTCCGTGTCTATGTTATAGGGTGGTTCCAGGTCTATGTGTAAATAGATACTTTTGGGACAATAATATTGTTGACTAATCAAACACCAGAAAATAAGTAAGAAAATCATTTATTTTTCATTAAAATATTGTCTTACCAACTAGGAAACAATATGTCAAAGTTCCCAACTTATAAAACCAATCAACAAACTAAAGTAAACTGCTTCAGCATTTGCACCATGGACTTATGAAAAGTTCACTTCTTATCTTATTCTTCCTTTTGTGATTAAGGACTTGTTGTCTTGCCAAGCTAACAGGCCACAAATATATGGTTTGAGCTCAAAAATAACTTCAAGACTCTATGATACACTTGCTTGCTATATGGTTTGAGCTCATGATTGCCCCAACAACAGGCAATGGCGGAGCGAGCCGTGATGGCAAGGCAGAAATGAAGTCTACCAAATCATTCAGATTCTTATGTGAAGTGCCTTCAATCTGCATCGCAGCAATTATGTTTTGTTTCATGTCTACTACTCTTTTCTTCACATCTTTGCCTTCTTCACTTAACATGAGTTTTCTTATTGTTTTCTCTATGACCGTTCTCTCGATAGCCTCCAATTCGAACCCAACCTTGTATATTTGGCTCAGATACCTTGCGTTCACCTGTTGGTCTCCAAAAATTGGCCTGCATATCATAGGGACTTCTTCACAAATACTTTCAACCGTAGAATTCCAACCACAATGTGTGAAAAAGCCTGCTACCGCGGGATGTGCAAGCACCTGTTTTTGTGGTGCCCATTTCACTATTCGTCCTCTTTCTCCTACCATTTTCTCAAAACCATCAGGCAGGGCCTCAGCACATTGAAAGCCAGAGACAGAGCCAGGTCGAATAACCCACAAGAACGGTTGATCACTATTAGCTAATCCCCAAGCAGTCTCAATTAGCTCTTTGTCATCAATCCTCACTAGGCTACCCAAGCTGACATAGAGAACAGAGTTAGGGGCTTGTCTATCGAGCCACTCGATGCAGCTATTGTCTTCTTCTAGTATGCTAGTCGATGAGGTCAAAGGTGCCATTTTGTGTAAAGGGCCTATTGGAAAGAAGGGCACCTTGTAATGTTCTTGAAGGCGTAACAACATTGAACTCTCCAAGTCTTGCATCGTGTTCCAAATAGTCGCGACAGATGATCCTATATCACTCATTGCTTTACAGAAGTCTAGTATCGGTTCTGGAACTGTATCATTGATGGTAGGAAACGGTAAATCCTTAAATCTCAAGGGATGAAGCTCCGGTAACGGATCCAGCAGCTGAGAATCTGAAATTGTAGTGAGTAATCAATGCAAACTTAGCAAAAGATGAACATACTGGAAGAAAAAATGTACCGAAATTTGACTAAATTATCCTTACTTATTATTTGATCTCAAGTTAATACTAATCTCCTTTTCTATAATGTTGGCTTGAGATTAATGTAAATAGGGAACATGGTCTATAAGGATTCATATAACCGACCCCAACTTGTTTGTGACTGTAGCATAGTTATAGTTATTCGAAACGATTCTTTCATTTAGATGTTGAAGCAGAGTATGTGTAATTGTTCTCATACCTTCAAAAGGTAAATATTTTTCAGGTTGCTGAAAAATGGTGATCATAGAGTGCAAATATGCAGCACTGAAAGTGCGCAGGACAATGCTGGGAAGCTTCAGCTGAGTGGCTACATCATCGACAAAGAACATGACGTTGTCATAAACGATACAAGCAAGCTGATCACCTTCCTCTTCCATCATCCTTACAAGGTAGTTTCTGAGAGGCGCCTTGCAGTTTTCGTTCAAATCATACATGTTTTCTAAACTCGGAAATGATAGGTCAATTCCTTGTAATCCGTCATCCATAGAATGGAAGACGAATTGAGGATGATTGGAATAATTAGGAGTATTGTACTCAGTATGTATAACTATAACAGAAAAGCCTTGTGAATGAAGAATACTTCCAAGCTGTAGCATTGGTGTTAAATGCCCCTGGAATGGGTATGGCACTAGTACTACTCTCTGTTTTCTTTCTATTTTCATCTTTGCTTTCTTGAATTTCTGTTCTTGAAGGAAGTTTATATATAAGTTATTAATTAAGGTTTGGAACTATGAGGACTGCAGAAGCGGATCTAGCAAAGTATGGTTTCACGTGAACCCAATCAGAGTCGTATCCAGGATTTCAGAATGATGGGTGCACTATTATGAAAAAGTGGATGTAATTGATTTGATATTTAGGTTTTTATCATTGAAAATAGTTAAAATTTTAAAATTATAGGTCCAATATTTAAATGTTTAATTAATGCTATCAATAACAACTTAGAGAGGCATTACCCAGTTTTAGAAAGAAAAATAAAGCAAGATAGATATAAATTTCAAATTTCTAACCTCACTAAGAGGTGCATCCAATCATCGTCACATTATATGATACTTCATGTGATTTAACAAAAAATTTAAAAATATAACACTACTATAGATGATTTCGGGAGAAAAGCATGGGTTCACATAAAGCCAGTGACCCCCTCCTGCATACGCCTCTGAACCCAATAACTTTTGTCGTGATCATGCATTTATCTTGTACCAAGATTGTGTTTCAATGGAGTTCAATTTTCCTATGTTCATTCGTTAAAGAAAAATTTCATGTTAATTCTGTATTTCCCACTATCCAACACACTTTATCTTTGCTCCTACACATAGAGCCTCATCCCCACCGCTTCATCTTTCATAATATTTGTCTAAGTTATACACAAATGCTTTTAGGATAATATGTTTTGTTTACATATTGCATAGAAGAAAATAAACAAGAAACAAACTTAATTTCCTCGAATTTTTTTTCATGAAAAATGTTTTCTCTTATATTGAATACATCCTTTCACTAAATATCTACTGTAAAACTAATTATTATTATTATATATTAACTTGAGATCGTTCTAAAAACCTATAAACTTCACTTTCTACTGCTTAGGTGGGTTTGGTCATAAATTTTAATTTATTCTTTTACTTTTTTCTAGAGTTGTAAAAAATCTAATAAAATTTTGAAAAAATACCAAAAGGTTATTTTCACTTATTTCACTCCAGATCACTCACAAAAAATTAAAAACAATTTTAATTTTTAAATATCATTTTTTTACTTCAAAACTAAAATTTTGCTACTAGTTGATTCTTAATGAGTGGTAATGATATTGGGAAAACTCACCTTGTTAATCACAAAAAGGGAGTGTAATTCTAGAACTATGATTTCTTTGGAGGCATAGCCACAAGTAGAAAATGCCTCGAATTTGACAATGGTATTATTTGTCTTTATATATGCATTGTCTTCTAGTCCAATAATTCAGTATTCATTGTCGAGAAAATAATATCAAGAAAAGTTGTCCTTTTATGTAAAATATTTTTAACATATGGTTTCCTTTGTACAATTAATTTTTTTTTTTTTTTTTTTTTTTGTGTTTGAGCAGATTGGAGAGGGGCGATGAAAATTTTGATAGTTCGGTTAGTTGATTATTAAATTTTTTATCTTATTGTTTAGTTTTGGCAAATGTCAATTTTTTGACGCTCAGAATTCGTTCGGAACTTCGTGTCATTAAATTCGATATTCTAAACTCAACCGAGCAGTTGATACTTCCAACTGAGATTGTCTCAACAAAAAGTGGGTCTCACACTCAAACTCCATTTTAAGTCGAATTTCATGAGGAGGCTCGAAATTAACCCAAAGCCTCAGAATCCACACGAAAGGTCATACTTTTTTAATATACTAGTTCTTGGGAACGTGCGTTGCACGTTTGTCCCCCACTACCATATTAATTTGTACATGCCTAATCTCATGCTGATAATTATTTATTAGATAGTACTCCCCTGTTCCTAATTACTTGTCCACTTTTGAATTGACACACCTATTAAGAAAATATTTATTGACATAGTGAGTTTACCATTTTACCCGTATTAATTATGAAGTGCATGAATTAAAAACTTAAGATTTTCAAGAAGTTCTACCTTTTTCAAATTAATTAATTGAGGGTATAATAGGTAAAAAGAAATTATCCTTTCTTAATTTGTCAAAATAAACAAGTAATTAGGGACAATTAAAAAAAAAGTGGACAAGTAATTAGGGACAGAGGGAATATTGCTTATATATAAAACTTAAATTTTCATCCTAAAAAGTAAAAATAAAAATACGAAATGAAAAAAATATTTGAATGAATATTGTGGTTTTCAATACAAATACAATAATTGTTTTAATGATATTACAGTCTCTATTTAATAACTACATATAAGTTTTGTTGAGTGAGTAAATTTTTGAATAAGTTTTATAGAGATTCGATCATTATGACTTTATGGTAGCTAGTATATAAATCATTGTGGATTCTCGGTAAGTATGGAGAATTTACTATTTAATATTTAATTCATTAGATATTTTATAACATTATTAATTAAATGTTTTATAAGATTATATATATTATTAAAAGTGGATAGTAGGGATAAAATGATAATCCAACTTTGGACTTTGAAATGTCCTCATTTACTACTATTTTTGTTGCCTTTAAACATGGTCCAATGCCTCATTTGGTACTTACAACAATAAATAAATAATTATAGGAGATGGCAACACAAGCAAACTATTGAAAAAGATATGATGATATGGTAACATAGTTAATTATTTTATTATATTTTAATTTACAACATAGGCAAAATCGTTATCTAACCCTAAAGGTAAGAACTTCACACTTTTGGTGTAATACAAGAATTCATTAGAAATTGCATTTCCCATAAATATAATAGTCTTTAATCACAATGATCCTACAATTTTGTATCAAGATCATGATCATTGTGAAACGTTATATTATATCTTGAAAATCAATTAATAAATTAATAAGTGTAAAGATATAAATTACGATGCACTATAGGAATTAGACTTCTATGGAAATTCTCTTTTCCTTTTTGTAGGATATATGTGTTGTTTATAATAAATAGTAATAAAACCTCTTTCAACTTAGTGGAGAAATATCTTTTGTATGATTGACATTTGTATGAGGATGGAGCTAAAGAAAAAAAAAATGAAGACAAAAACAGATTCATCTATAAAAAATTCCAACACAGAGAATGGCTAGAGTCAACAGAGCAGTACTTCAGTGCACAACCCTCAAATCTTCAAGTTCTCAACAGACATAGACAAGAAAGTTCAAGAAATGAATGCTAAGGACATCAAAATTCAATTTTGCGCCTTAATTCTTGACAAACTTAAATCCAACACCACAAACAAATATCAGAGAGACACACACACATACATATATAATGACACATAGAGATAGACACAAACCTGAATTGAGGAAATGGTTCATATATATCTTTGTCGCAATGTTTCTGTAAATGTAGCAAAATGGCAAAAATAATAAAAATTAATATCACATAATGTTAACATACATTAAAAATATACTCACATAAGAGGAAGGATAAAAAAGAGTATAGTTTTCATCAGGGCCGACTCAACAACATTGGGGGCCTAAAGCAAAACTTAAGAGAGGGGCCCTAATATTTTATTTTTTTCATCATATATTCTTTTATTTAAAATATAATTCTTTTAATATTGGTGGCCTAATCTGTTTTAATAATTCTTTTTCAAATGATAATATAGTTAATTCATTCAATCTCTCTTGAGACATTGTTGATCTTAAAGAAGATTTAATCAATTTTAATTTTGAAAAAAAATCGGTTGAGGCAACGGTTACAAGAACTGTTAACATTATCCTATAAGCAATATGTGTATTTGGAAAAGAATCAAGTCTTTTTATTTGATTGAGTATTTTCATTTGATCATTATCTTCTACTTGTATTATTTCTCTCAACACTTTTAATTCAAAAAAACAAATCTAAACCGTCAATATCAGAATAACTATTATGAGTTAAAGGAAATTCAGGTTAAGACAATATTTTTTAAAAATTTGTATCATCTGATAATCTCAATATTTTACCACTAAATAAGAAATCAAAAATATTCTTATATGCTTCAATTGATTCAAATCTATTTTGAAGTATAAAAAATACTTTGATCTACTCTACATATATAAAGTAATCAACTCTAAAGATTCTTCAGGGGACTTAGTGATTTTCTTATTTATATTTTCATCAAATTGTTTCTTAAGAAAATCAGGTTTATATTCATCGCATATGTAATTTCCTTAGTAGAAATCATAGCACTCATAGTACACATAATTTTTTTTTAAAAATAAAATATATAAGTAATTGTTTTTTAAAAATGGGACCCCAAGCGATGACTTTAATGGCTTAGGGGTTAAGACGGCCCTGATTTTCATTAAAATCTGAACCAAAAACCATCTCTAATCATAGATATAATTAGATGAGAATGAGAATAGTGCAACAGAGCTATATAATACTAATTAAATTAGGCAACTGAATAGTCAAGAATAAAAATTAATATTCGGAGCAGCTTTTCACATTCTCTAGGGAATTTGTATATAATGAAGATAAATTATAGTTATGGCGAAATGGTCTGGTGGACCCTTATACTTGTATCAGTTTGTATTCTGAACCCTTCTACTTATACATTTGTCATCTGGACCCTTAAACTCAATTAAAATGAGACTTTTAAGCCCTTCCAACCATGTGTGTAGCTCACTCTCCTTTATATAATTGACATGTCATATCCACGTCAGATATATTAATGCCACATCATAATTATTTCATAACTATTTTTAAAAATTATTAACCAAAAATATTTAATAATAACATTTTAATTTATTATTGACATTTCTAATTCTCCCTATTTCACGATCAAAAGAAAGCCATCGCCGGCGTCGTCGCCATTTTTGCCGG
>JAJOOS010024073.1:0-16327 GCA_029582725.1 Solanum chiquidenum
ATGTATAGAATCATATAATCATTTGGGGATTATGTGGGTAGGGTCCTTCCACAAGAGAACCTCATAAAATTCAACATATAGACCATACCATGTTCATAACATCTCATTCATATTCATAATGTATCATACTTAGTCATATCTAGGGTTGTAGGGACGAGGGACGTTGTCTCAACACTATAATTCATACTAACAAGTAAGCACCTCCACCATAAGTGGATCAAACCATTCATTCAAAGGATATATAATAAGTAAACATCTGCCCCACAAGTGGATCAACAATTCAATAGAAGGCTACTTACCAATTGAAAACCTTCATTCATAGCCATGAAGGCTTTCTTCAAGCTTCAACCCTATTTTATTGATATTCATACATCATATAGGATAACCTCATAATACAATAATGAATTTCACAATAACATACTAGATTCTCATCCTTCAATCATCATTCAACACAAGCTAGGGTTTAGAATTGAGAAAGAAAAGGGAAATCATGGGTCTTGTGGGGAATTGTTCAAAAACCATAAGCATTACATGAATTCATCCACAACCATTCATATATAATCATAAATAACCATTATAGATCAATGGAATCGATTTTAGAAAGAGACCCACAAATTTGATTGAAAACTTAGAAATTAGGGATATTTGAAAACTTAGTTGAAAGGGCTTCTTGGTGATAGCTAACCAAGAATAAAGGACTCCCATACCTTAATGAAACTTTGCCATGAATTTGGTTTGAAAACCTTGGACTTTGAACCCTAATCTTGGAGCTTGAATGTTCTTCAATGGAGGAACTTTGTAGAGAGAGAAATATTGGAGAAGAGATGAACTTTTTATTTTGAAGTGGCTGTTTTTGAAGGTGGTTAGTTTTGGGGATATTTTAATATAAAATCCCTTATATAGTTATTTAAAAATAATATAAAATATACCCACTTTCTAATTTAACATAAAAATAAGATTTACGAAAATGCCCCTGCACATATGGACTTGGCCAAAAAAACTAAGGAAATGTTTAAGGAAGCATATAAGGTTCTTGAAGTGGTCCACTAGCGTTGGACCCTCCCTTGGACTTTGCCTTTGTCTTTTTAAAGCTAAGGCATATAAATGGGAGTGTTCCAAAGGCCTATTTATACCATATATATATTTATTTAAAAGTAATATAGACTATACCCATTTAATTTGGATGAAAAAGGAAATTACAAAACTACCCCTTTTTTCTTCCTCCCTTGGATTGCCCAAATAAAACTAAGGCAATTACCAAGGGAGCTTTTAAGGCCCTTGTATTGATGTACCTTCCTTAAACCCTCCCTTGGACTTACCTTTAGCTTTTTAAAGCTAAGGCATAAGTCTACACGGGAGTACACATCAGTGGGTCCCACACATGCACACGTGCACTGCCTAGTGTACTAGGGTATCCCCCATGAGTGGTGGTCCCCATTTGGTGGGGCCCTTTTTTGTCCTTATACCCTCACGTCTAAAGCCCCTTAAAAACTAAGTAATTGTTTAAGGGACCGTTTAAGGGTCGTGGACTGTTTCAAGTCCATTGAACCCATGCGTGAACTGCCAACTTACCCGAAATGGCTAAGGCAAAGTTCATGAGGCCCTTCAAGGACAGTGAACTGTTTCACGTCCCTTGAAGCCTCAAGTGAACTGCCTTGACGCCTAAAATGGTTTAAGGCATTGGTCACGAGAGCTTCTAAGGTCAGTGAACTGCTTCACATGCCTTGAAGCCTCTCTTGAACGGATGCCCTTTTTGCCCACACGACTAAGGCATCTGTTCAAGGGAGCTTCTAAGGGCAGTGATGCCTTTCACCTCCCTTTAACCCTCTCTTGAAAATATACTTAGTCAAAATTGGCTAAGGCATTAGTTCAAGGAAGCTTCTAAGGAAGGTGAATCCTTTCTCCTTCCTTGAACCCTCCCTTAAACTTATACTTAGCCAAATTTTTGGACCCTTTTATATCTCCAATTTATACATAAACTTATAAGGTTCATACGTTAGGCTCTAGTTCAACCTACTAGATTTAGTCAAGCCCTAGCTCGATTTTACTTGGTTTTTACGGGGTGTTACATGATGGCTTGTTATAAATACCATGGCCCGTCTAGGGCTCCGTCGTGTTCCTTCAGTGCATTTCTTTCACAATTATTTTCTAACTTTCCTACGCAAGTGTAAACATCAACAAATACATCAAATCTACATAAACTCACTCAAGTTCTTGCATTAATCCTTATTTTTGAGCATCAAATGTTCCATGATTTCACGACACGTCAACACCCTAAACTTAGAACCATTTGTTGTCCTCAAGCGATGAAAACAAAACACTTGATGCTCAAACACCCGAAATATAATACTAGCATGCAGCAGCCATCTCAACCAACACTTTTGTCAAAACCATCTATCTAACATACAAGGATCAATGTATGACATCTCATTACTCATAATCAATCCTTTTTTTTCTAGTCTCAACTCACAACAAAGAAGTCCTTCACACTTGATAATTTGGACAAATCAGTACACTCACACTCTAAAGGAACTTCTAACACTGCAGATAAACCGACTATAGCGTTGCCCTTGTTTTATATACTTCATATATCAAACAACTAGAGTACGATCACTATAGGAATTTATTGGCTTGCAGCGTTGGCTCGAGTTAGGGAGTAGAACTTTGGTCTTATAAGTAACTAAATTACCTTGTTTCTCCAAAGTTCTTCTGAGCACACAACTCTTCTTCAAGTGGTTACAACCTCCATTTCCTTATCACATCCCAATTGCCACACATCGTTTTTGTTTTTTTTTTTTTTTTTTTATATCTACCTTTTACTTGAACCATTCAAACTCTTCCTCTTTTTACCATGCCTTGTAGTTTCATGCCTTCAGATCAACCAAGGATACAATTTCTTAACTGATTTACTTTTATCTAGTCCATGACCATCCTCTACTTAGGTTTTTGGCCTGAGTTGTGGCATCGTGCCTTCGGAGAACCAAGGGTACAATATAAACAAGGTGACAACAACATTAGCTTCCAGGCTCAAATAGGGTTAAAGGGTTCCTCATTTCATTTTGTAGTTGTTTTTGGTTTTAAGTAACTCTAAACAAAAATGGCCTAATGATCACTTCCTATCTAGTTATTCTCACAATATAGCTAGAATACTCAGGCAAGTTCTAGCTTCTATAAGCAGTGTTAGACTTCACACTAAACTCACACTCACATGGAACATGCTTGCACTTTTAATATTATAGCCAAACAAGTTATGCTCCTAACTAACAATACTCAATATACAAGTATCTAAAATGTCGTACAAAGATCCTAACAATTAGATTTTAGATTAAGCACATTTTTCATGATCCTTTCATACAAAACACAAGATTTTGTTGTTGCTAGCAATAGTCCACACATAAGAACAAACAAAAACCTAACAAAACTTTTCAACACAAAAGAGCCAACCTCCATGCATGCTGACGCCTAATGGCAGGTTTCTCACCACCCTCTCCCCAAACAAAATAGGGGATGTGAGGAGGGGTCATAGCTACATCGCTCTAGGCGCTAGTAGTCGCAGTGGAGTCGGCACTCTTATCAACGGGTGCGCTCTCAGAGACCAGGGCTGGGGCAGGCTGACTGCTATCAACTGGGTCTGGCATAGTACTACCAAAAGCGATAGCTGATGTTTGCACAATCAAGACACAATTTCCAATACAAGTGTCTATGATCATGCAGTAGTATAATGTCCCAACCAAGGGTTGGGGTCGAGTCCTAAAGGAGTGGGCATGAAAATCAGTGGTTAAGCGCAAATGTGCTGAAGCTAATCTTAGCGAAAGACTTTAGCGAATAAAAATATAACAAGTTAAATAGGGTGACGCCAACGTCAATTATCAAATGGAGGTTTGTAAGCCAGACACACCTAAAATAGTGAAAATAAGGAAAAATACAAGTTTGGAGACGGGATTCTTGGGATGTGATAGGAATTTGGGATAGACTAAATCATTGGGTACATGCTTTTGATAGTAAATTCATTGAGTATTTGTGACTAGGCTAGACTTCAAAGGGGATAAGCTCTCTCTCTCGAGCAACTTACCCCATTTCAAGTGGGTTCCTCTCGGACACCCACTTGCCACATGAAGAACAACCTCCGCCTTAACCCAGTCACTCTCTCAAGCTAAGTTTGTGGATATGGGACTAGGGTTCACTCTCTCGAGCTGAACCTCATGTCGATTCACTCGCACTGGACATCAATTCAGTGGTCTTAGTTTTACGACCTCTCTCTTGAGCAAGCCGAAAACACATATATGAAACTATATTTGCAACTACAACCTCATTAAGTTCATCCACAACCACTAAATGAAATCACATTTAAACTACGAATAGACTATCAGCAAGCAAGACCCAATAACTAATCTAACCCATCTTAACAAAATCATACCCCAAGAATTGGGGTTTTAGCCACGCATGTAAAAGAGATAAATAAGTATACAAATCTCAGTTTCCATCAATGGGTATGCAAGATTAAGTCTTTTAACAGGCCAAAAGTGAAGAGTCCAAGAGACCCAAGTCCAATTTCTTGAATTTGAAACCCTTTGAAAGCTCCAAGTTCTTCAAAACCCTCTCCAAAACTTAGAGAGAATATCTCCAAAACTCTGTCTCAAACTTAATAACCTAAAAATTAGACAAAATAATGTAAAAAAAATTCTGTTAAGAATAAAAACTAAACTAGTATTTATAGTTTTCAGAAAATGTGCTTCGAAGGATCATTCGGCGATGTTAGTCGGGATCAGCAAGGTATTCGGCGATCCGCCTTTTGGTCTACTTTGTCACCCTTCATCATTTGCCTTCAGTATTTTTGTGTCCTGGCTCATTGGGTGATGTAGTACTATTTTGTGGAGTCGCTCAACAATACGTCGACTGCTCCTTTTCACCGCCGATTTGCTCCTTTCTTTCAGGGCTCAGCACACTAGAACAAAAGGCGAATATGCAATCTGTTGGCGATTCGCATATCTTCATTTCTTTGTTCTTTTAGCTTTTTTTGCTCCTTTTTGCTAAATAGTGTCCATGCTTTCCGTCAAACTTCAAATACCTAAAACTTAAGGGTTTTCATTAGATATCGAGATAAAACATGCATTTGAGGACACTAATTTCATCAAAATATTAGCCCTAAATGAGTCCAATATGTGGACTCATCAACACCCCCAACATAAACTTTTGCTTGTTCTCAAGCAAACTCAAGTTAAGTCGTTCAAAAAGGTGGTCTCGAACAGTGCTACACAAGACTCAATCATGAATACACACAACAAGACTGAAGTTACCTATGCAAAGATCAAATGTGCACTCAAAGATTCAAGTTCTGACTCACTAATATTGAATAATTTTAAGCTCACAATACTTGCTTCAAATGCAAGCACAAGCTCATCAAAGATATTCAGATGCCCTCACACAAAAGATGATTCCATAATCACACAGAAAATGTTTCACAATATAAAGCTCTGGAATCAGATGCAACACTCACACTCACAAAGATGAACACAATGCACTACTTCACCAATAGCTTTGGCTATATTTTCCAATCATCAATCGTTTCAGCTTACTGAGATCACAAAGATCTTTTCTAGGCTTGTAATAAGGCTGAGTGCAAAGGTATGGTCTTTCAAGCTCGGTGGAAAATAATCCTCATGAAACTTGGTGTGAACAACACATTCTTTCCTTTTCTTCATCATAATCATTTGTGCTCATGAGTTACCCCATTATTCACTTCCCATTGAATGTAGGAGACCCCCCTTTTCTTTTCACTTTCTCAACTTTATTTCATAACCTATTTTTTTTTGTATGGAGGGGTTCCATTTTTCTTAACATCATACATCAAAAGGGGACTTTCTTGCATGTCTTGATTTGCCTTCTCTTTTCACCACACCCCCAACATAGGATTTTGGCCTAAGTTGGCTATTCAACTAACCACCACTTGACGAGGATTATGGGTAATAGATAAAGAAGGGTTATGATTTCATCAAGTTTCTTCCAAAGAAAAGTAAGGATCAAGGGGTGTTCAAGAGAGGTTCACACACTGACAAGGGTGGTCACAAAAGAGGTATATGTCAAATTGGTTCACACTCTTTAAAATTGCCTAATATCATATCAAGAGTTCACATCATTTAGTTGATCGGACCAACGGGGAAAATTCTAGGTGTATTCATGCATGGTTCACAGTTGGATCCTCACACAAGGCATCGACAATAAAGCCAAACAAGACTCCACACTTTCTCTAGTATGCAACGATCATCACAAGAGACTCAATTGGATAATAGGCTAGTCGTAACTAGATGCAAAGAGTTCACATATTATCTATACAATTTCATTTGGCCTCATCTTAGCTGCGCATTCAAGTTCGTTCGATTGAGAGCACTATTCAAGTCATCGGTATTGATCAAAACCGAGACTCAAATTTTGCAAAAGAACAGCCACATTCAACACACGAGAGGTGGAATTTTTTTTGGATAGGTCAAAATCATTTTGAAATTTAAAATAATAGTAGTCACAAGCTCAAATATCCACAGAAACAGTGTATACAACACAATGTTTAAACAGAATGGCCCAAATATATACACAAAAACACGAGTAACAAATAGAACACAAAAGGTGAGCCTCACCCCACCACAAATAAAGAGCGTTTATCTAAAAGTAAATGTAGGTAAGACAGAGAGGGAGGTAAAGAAAAGTCATGTCTACGCAGTGTCTCTATCTGTTGGGGCATAAGTGCCCGGAGTAGCCTCAGACGGAATAGCACTGCCAGATCCACTAGGAGCTGCTGTGGACGTCTTAGTCGGCAATGTTTGGATCACCGGCTGCACAATAGTCATTACAAGATTTGACAAATCCCTGAATATGCTCTCATCTCCTCCTCATGTACTATTACCAGCTCCTCATCGGTCTCTGCATGTGTTGTGCCACCTCTCTGCACATTTCTGGTGGTAGCCAGAGGAATTCCCGAAGCCACAAGAGCATCCCTATCATCAGAAGCCTCTAGCAGTGAAGTGAAGTGAAGTTAGTAGACTTCAGATAGTCTACGTCCTTCCTCAAATCTGCCACTCCGGCTTTTAAAAGTTGAAACCTCGGGTATCTCTCCCTATCTGCTCTCACAAGTAGTAACTCTAGTTGTCAGATCATCAATAGAGGCCCTAAGGGGAGTCAGTGCAGCCAATATAGCACTATCGATCATTCCTGGAATGGATCTCTCCAATCGAGTAGCTTTCACATCTGCCGAATAGGGTAGCTGTCCCATCTTCAGGATCATGACCTGAGTAATCCTGGCAGGCTGGGAGGAGGATGAAGAACCTGGGAACTGTAAAGAAAAGGAAGGAGAAGATGCACCTGAAGGCTCAGAAGCCAGAGTAGGTGAAGTTGTCTTTGCTGGTAATGAGTCAATATTGACCTCTGGAGAAGTGTCTACTGGAGCTGATCTCCTCCTGTCAACCTCCTCTCGTGTGAACTCGGCCTTGATACGTCGGATATCAGTGGAAGAAGACGGGGTGACCTCAATATCTCTCGTAGTGTCATGAGGTACTCCAGCTTGTCGGCACAGCTCAGTGACCAAAACTGGAAATGCTAGAGACGTCAACTTCTGTTTGGCTCTCCTGTGACATCAGCAGTCCCAGATCGATCCACTTCCTGGCCATGATAGAACCAAGGCAAGCCGCCTTAGGATGGCGCAGAATAGACTCATTCTGGGATGGCATGATAGTGCTGCTGATGAAGTCAAACCAGAACCTGGAGGCGATGTTCATGTCCCTCTTCTTAATAGGAGCTCCTGCATCCATCCACCTCGGGGTGATGTCATAAATCATCAGAGCCAACCAACACTTCATTTCATCCAAGGACTGGACAATCACCAACCCCTCGTGAGGAAGTACAAAGTGCAACGGTCTACCCAATACATAATTAATGTGCTCACTATGACACTCCACTTCTTTACCTCTGACCATGAATGACTTCACCGGTTGAAACTCACTTTCCTTCTTCTTGTTCTTCGGCACCAACTCCCCATAAGCAGTGTAAAACTCTCTTACCCAAGAAGGAATGTAAGGGCCTCTGGGCCGTGTGAACTGCTCGAATCCTTGGTATCGGATAGTTTCAAGCACATCAAGATGCTTGCCCTCCAGACCCTCCGTAGATAGTAACTTCTCATCTATGATGGTCTGTAAACCATCACCTTTCAATCTATTCAACAGCCTTGGTGGAGGAACTATAGGGAGTGCCGGGGTAACTAGAGGTGCCTGAGTTAGCACTGAGTCTGTAGACAGAGCAGTGGCAGCTAAGGGAATATTGGTGGTTGTGGACTGAGATCTAGCCTGGAGCGCATCCCTTCGGTTAATCAGAGGTTGTTCATCCTCTGGTTCAGAGAAATTAGGATCAATAAATGCTTCTTTTCTAGCTATATGTTTCTTCCTCTTGCCTTTGTCTCCCGGTTGGAGGTCATCCCCTCTCCTCTTTGGAGGGTTTGATCCTCCTTCATTTATTGAAATTCCATTTGCCTTTTGTTGGGGTGGTTCAGTTAAATTTGTGCGTCCCATATCTACAAAAGAATTCGAAGAAGGTCAAATGACAACACAAAAAATTTCACTGCAGACAGACTAGCTGATCCAGTCGGCGAGTCGCCGAACCTATTTGGTGAGCTAAGTCGAGCTCGCCGATGAGGTGGATAAACAATTAAGGAAAGTCGGCGATAGGCCTTTCAGTGAATCATCGACTATTTTTGGGGATCAAGGGTTTGTGTGCCGAAAATTACAATGTGTAAGGGTTTTAGGGGTATAAGCAAAGTGCGATCAAGAGTGCTTTCGGCGATTCACCAAATGCCTTCGGCAAATTCAGGCCTCTCGATGAAAGTTACAAACTCAAACCACAAATTTGACGTGACTTTAAAAGGTGAGATGAAACAAATAGGCAAACCACCGAGTGGTTCGGCGAGCTCGACTTAGCTCTCCGAATGACCCATCGTGCCTATTTTCAATCCACCTTATCGAATTCAACCCCGCAATCCCCATACTATCCATCACCCCGGGATACTATGTTTTCTCTCGAATTTGCCGTATTTGGTTATTTGAAGATATTTACTCTTAAGAGTGGTGTCACCCGCTCTATCATTGAGCAAATTTTTGACATTTAGCACAAGTGTGGGCTACTCAGACTTCACCTAATCAATCTAACAACACACAATCACAACCCAACTTATTAAAAAGCAGAAAGATTACGGACATTTGACAATCAAATAATACGGGCAAGTTTTTTCAAATTAAAAATAGGCAATTAAGGATTCTAATTGTACCAGAGAGGCCCATCACACATCAATACAATACGATCATAGCAAATGAGTGCAACACTTTCTAATGTAAACTGGAGATTCAGAAAGCAACCTTAGATGCCGATTAAAATGCGATTGAAAAGCTAGGCGACAAAGTATTCCAACTCCGAGCACAGATCAACAAATTAAAATGCTAGTAAAGGGCTAAAAAATAGAAAATACTATCTTAGTGTAAGTTTAGGAGGTTTAGGAGCGAGTGAAAGTGAGGAATTTAAAATTTGAAGTCTCTTGGCCATTATAAACCATCCAGTTCGCGCCTGTTTGGCGATGGTAATCTCACTTCATCGATTAACTCGGTGACTCACCGAGTGATCACTTGCCTCACTAATTGCCAAAATTCTTTCAGTTTTCTGGGGTCAAGACAGCGGTCTATATCAAAGTCACTAACCTGGTTGGCAACACGCCGAACTACTTCGTAAGTCCACCGAGTTATACAACTTCTGACTTATCCTTGAATTGAGCCAAACGGAGGGTCAAGTCGGACACGCCGACCTCTTTGGTGATTCACCGACTGACCATTTTACTCTTCAATCTATATTTCCCAAACACTTTCAGCTTCTAAACCTGCGCCACTCACACACCATTATTTATAAAAGCATTTAAAACCTTGGGTTGCCTCCCAAGAAGGCGTCTTATTTAACGTCGTGGCACGACAAATGTCCCCTTTCACATTCTATTTTTGGGGTCGACCTTAGGACCACTAGGTGAGCCCTTTTTTTTACTTGGGTAGAGGTGAGGCAGCTCATAGGTCACAACGTTCTCAAGCAACTGGATAGATTTAGAGTGAGAGCTAATCATTCGATTTAACACTTCAATGCCCTCCTTCATCTCTTCCAGCACCCGATCTTGTTCAATGACTTTTTGGAGAATGACTAATAGAGTATCTCCGACACGTCTACTCTCATTGTCTGTAGAGCTTCTTCGTGCATGGCATTTGCACTTGACTTCCACCTGTGACACTTTGGTGGACAACTCGTTTAGCTGAGTTACCAGTGTGGTAACTGTGAAGTCCCTCTCGACTTCTTGGCTCGTCTCACCCGAGTTGTCACTATTTACCTCAACCATGCTTAGGGAGCCTACCTTCATCAACAAATTCAAAGAAAAACAAAATTACAAAAAATATTAGTAAACTACGATTATCAAAAGCAAAATTCTTCTTAAACTAAAAACTTTCACGTAACACCAATCCTCGACAGTGGCACCATTTTGATGTTTGCGTAATCAAGACATAACTTCCAATACAAATGTCTACGATTGTGCAGTAGTATAATAACCCAACCAAGGATTGGGGTCGAGTCCTAAGGGAGTAGGCGGGAAACTCAGTGGTTAAGCGCAAATGTGCTAAAGGTAATTGTAGCTAAAGACTTTAGCGAATAAAAACATAACAAGTTAAATAGGGTGACGTAAGCGTCAATTATTAAATAGGGGTTTGTAAGCAAGAAACAACTAAAATAGTAAATATAAGGAAAAATACAAGCATGGAGATGGGATTCTTTGGATGTGATAGGAATACGGGATAGACTAAATCTTTGGGTATATGCTTTTGATAGTAAATTCATTAAGCATTTGTGACTAGGCTAGACCTTAAAGGGGATAAGCTCTCTCTCGAGCAACTTACCCCGTTTCAAGCAGGTTCCTCTCGGACACCCACTTGGCGCATGAAAAATAGCCTCTGCCTTAACCCACTCACTCTTTCGAGCTGAGTGTGTGAACATGGGACTAGGGTTCACTCTCTCGAGCTGAACCTCATGTCAACCCACTCGCACTGGCCATCAATTTAGTGGTCTTAGTTTTACGATCTATCTTTTTAGCAAGTAGAAAAGACATATATGAGACTATATTTGCAACTACAAACTCATTAATTTCATCCACAACCACTAAACAAAATCACATTTAAACTACGAATAGACTATCAGCAAGCAAGACCCAATAACTAATCTAACCCATATTCATAAAATCACACCCCAAGAATTAGGGTTTTAGCCACTCATGTAAAAGAGATAAAGAAGTATACCAATCTCAGTTTCCATCAATGGGTATGCAAGATTAAGTCTTAAAACAGGTAAAAACTGAAGAATCCAAGAGACCCAAGTCCAATTTCTTGAATTTGAAACCCTTTGAAAGGTCCAAGTTCTTCAAGTCCCTCTCCAAAACTTAGAGAGAATATCTCCAAAACTCTGTCTCAAACTTAATAATCTAAAAATTAGACAAAATAATGTAAAAATTCGCTCTTAAAAATAAAAACTGAACTAGTATTTATAGTTTTCAGAAAATGTGCTCTGAAGGATCGTTCGGCGATGTTAGTCGGGATCCCCGATGCATTCGGTGATCTGCCCTTTGGTCTACTTCATCGTCCTTCATCATTTGCCTTCAGCATCTTTGTGTCCTGGCCCATTGGGCGATGTAGTACTATTTTGCAGAGTCGCTCGACGATAAGCCGACTGCTCCTTTTCACCGCCGATTTGCTCCTTTCCTTCAGGGCTCAGCACACTGGAACAAAAGGTGAAAATGCGATCTATTGGCGATTCGCCGTATGCGTTCGGTGATTCGCAGATCTTCATTTCTTCGTTCTTTTAGCTTGTTTTGCTCTTTTTTGCTAAATAGTGTCCATGCTTTCCCTCAAACTTCAATTAACTGAAACTTAAGGGTTTCCATTAGATGTCGAGATAAAACATGAATTTGAGAACACTAATTTCATCAAAATATAGCCCTAAATGAGTCCAATCTCTAGACTCATCACCAGCCAACACCGGTTCTCGCCTCTACTTCTCAAGTGTTGCTGTTTCTCTTGCCAGTCTCTTGTACTCCTTCTTGGCCTTCTTGAGTTGTCTCATTTCCTCTTTACAGAGGTTTGTGTACTGCTCTTCATCAAAACCCACATCCTTTTGTTTTTTCTTATTGGATTTCTCTTTGGGTACATCTCCACAAATATCATCAAGAGCCTGATGGGTAGGAGGCTTACTGAATAGGCTTATCAGGGAAACTAGAATAACCGAAGGGGACACAATGGTTGTCTTCTTGGCCAGTTTAGCAATGTCAGCTCTCGTAGAAGCCCACTACGCCTTTAACTCCTAAGTATTTAACAAACCAGCGGCCTGTATTTGGTTGTTCACATGGACCTCAAAACCATTCATCCTATTTTTAAGCACCGCAGGCTCTGTATACATCTCATCCTTTAGTTGCTTCTCCGCAGCTAACACATCTCGCTGAACTACTTGAGCTTGTTTGAGCACAATCAAGTCGACTATGGACCTAGTCTACCTCTGATCTGCAACCATTCTCTCAAAAAGCATAGTAGGGATAGCCACAAAGGTACCTTAGGCCTATAACATTGTAACTGGTGGTGGTGGTGCCCCTGTTGATGGTTGTGATGATGCACCGTGCTCACTACCTTCCTAAGTAGGTGGGATATCAACTGATACATATGGTACTATAACCAATGGTCCTACTACTTCAGCGTTTGCACCAAACAGGTGGTATCCACGCTTTTCAATTAGATGTTTTGGTGACCTTGGATGCTTCAACCCACTTATCGGCCAACTTATTCAAGGGGACGTTAGCCTGCAATCAGACAATGAAATGGAAAACTTGCTCTCTCAGTCAGTGCTCTATCCCACATCTCTGTAGCGATGATCAAGCGCACATTCACTAGATACCTAGGCATGAGAAAGGCGACAAAGGATGCAAGTGAAGGTGACAATGTGTTGTCATTCACTGTAGGTCACATTTGAGCCTGGACTACTGCCCACTAGACCTTGGTCGGAAAAGAGAGGGATGTCTTAGTAATTTTCACTTGTGACCCTAACACGCATGTTGCATCTGCTCTTTCTGTGGCAATATAATCAGCAATCCAAAGCATGATGTGTTTGTCATGACCTTGAGGTACTCCCTAGATGTAACCTGGAGTATAGAACCCCGAAGGACCCCATATAAGCCACTTAGCTTTCATAACATAGGAAATAAAACAATAAGAGTAAAATAATAGTCCAAGTCCAATAGTCTTATAAAACAAAAGCGGAAGTCTAAGACACTTGTCTCATCATAACCATCTAATACAATAGAATGAAATTGGGCCTTTCCCATACATAATTTTCAAAAGAGATATTTATGAAAGAAACTAAAACAATGAAAGTCTATCCTCGAAGCATGAGGACTCACCAAAGCTCAGAAATATCAAACTCAACCACTAGCCACAAAACACAGAAACCTGACTGTCGGACCCTACATTTGGGGGAATGTAACACCCCGGAAACTAGTAGACCAAACTAGAGACACAAGCTAGGGTTCTATGGTTTGACGTATGTGAAATAGTGTCATAGATGAAACCTTACATACTTAGAATGAGGGGTATAGTGGTTGAACGTCAAGGCACGTGTTAGACCCCATGGTTTAGAAGACTATCTAGGGTTTGGCTAAGGGTTGCAAAGGCAAGTACCAAGCCAAGGGGGCAAGGCCTAAGCTAAATGCCAAGGCTGCCCAACCTTGGCCAAGCACTGCCTCAGGTCCACGAGCCACTTCACGACCAATGGTCTTGACCACGATCTAGGGAAGTGGTCATGAAGATGACTTGGCTTCATGGAAGGCAAGGCCTTGAGGCCAAGCTACTGCCCCAACTCCATGAGCCACTTCACGATCCATGGTCTTGACCACAATCCGTCAAAGTGGTCGTGAAGGTGCCTTATTGTTTTAGGGGCTTGGAACTTAAGGGGAGCTACTAGTCAAGGGACCGCGGGCACCACCACGGGCCATGGTGCTCTTGACGGTATGTACAAGTGGGCGTGACCACTGGACGGGGCTGCCTAGGTTAGAGGTTTTTAAGTAAATTCCTATTCGACTTATATTAAGTGGGGGTCGTTTTGTTAGGGTTTTATACACATATACAATTTTTTTAAGTCATTAGTCCCCAATTTTAACTCACTTTACATTAGACCCAAATCAAAACCCCAAATCACTCCTCTCTCAAATATTTCCCTCTCTAGGAAGAACCTCCATTGAAGAAGAAGCTAGAGGTTGAAGCTAGGTTCAAGAACAAAGGCATCATTGTTGAAGGCTTGTGCTAGGGAATTTATTAAGGTATGTTTAGCTCTTCATCTATGGGTTCTTCCACCCATAGAGTCCCCTAGAATTTCCCCTAATTTGTGAAGAAGAACCCCAATCAAGCTAGGGTTAGTTCCAATGTATGGGTTTTAGGTGGGTAAGATTCCTAATGAGTCCACAAATTGGACTCATTTAGGGCTTTATTTTGATAAGAATAGTGTCCTTGAATGCTTATTTTGTCTAAATATCTGATGATAACTCTTAAGTTTCAGGTATTTGAAGTTTTAGGGAAAGCATGGACACTTAGGCGCAAAAAGGAACATAAAGGCTGAAAAGAACGAAGAAGTTGAAGCCTAAGCTCCGTCGAGCACACTTGGCGAGTCGCCACAGGGACATATTCCGCCCTTTGTCCCAGTACGCGAAGCCCTGTAGGACGAGGATCAAAAAGGCGATAAACGAAGAAGTCGGTGCTTCATCGAATAGTTCCGCAAAGTATTACTATACTGTCCAATGGTCCAGAACGTGAACATGCTGAAGGCAAGCATGAAACGGCGATGAAACAGAAGAAGGGCGAGTCACCGAGTTATTTGGTGACGTCGACTAACTTCGCCGAAAGATCCGCCAGCGCTATTTTCTGAAGTCTATAAATACTAAACTTATTTATTAATTTTAGGGAGTCGAACATTAATTTTAATTTCCAGAATAGAATAGTACTTTTTGGGATATTTTTCTCTTAAGTTTGGAGAGGGTTTTGTGGGAGACTTGAAGAAAGAAGGGTTTTATCTTCCCCAAGTTGGAAGTGGGTCCTCTCCATTTTTCTTCCTTTGCTTAAATCAAGGTTTAATTTTTTATACCCATTTGATTTCACTATCATTTTAGGTGTATTTTGTTATTTCTTGATGTGTGGCTAAAACTCCCCATTCTTGGGGTGTGATTTAGCAAATATGAGTTTATATTATTATTGGGTCTTGCTGGTTGATAGGTTAGATGTAGTTTGGTGGTGATTTCACCTAGTGGTTGTGGTTTAACCTAAAGGATTTGTAGTTGCGAATACAAAGCCACCCATGTGTTTTCGGCTTACCCGAGAGGGAGGTCGCTAAACCAAGACCATAGAATGATGGACTAAGGAGTGGGTCGACATGAGGTTCATCCCGAGAGGGTGAGCCCTAGTCCCATATCCTAACACTCAGCTCAATAGAGTGAGTGGGGTAAGGCATAGGCTGGTCTTCATGCGGCAAATGGGTGTCCGAGAGGAACACATTTGAAACAGGGTAAGTGGCCCTAGAGGGAACTTATTTCCATTTAAAGCTTAGCCTAGTCACCATTATCTTACAAATCTCCTTTCAAAGGCATGTACCCAACTTCTTACCTCAACTTGTATTGCGGTCATACCCCAAGAATTCTTACCCATATTTGATTTTCTTGTTGTTTTTGTTGTTTTTGTTGTTTTCACTAATTGTGACAAACCGCCAAATCGATATTTGACACTGTAACGACCCGAGAGCACCCCCTAGTCGTTACCAGCGTATTCAAACTCGAAGAGGCCTTATACAAGCCATTAGCATTCATCATGGCATATATAATAGAATAAAATCATGAAAAATTTAAAACTTTTACTATGGAAGTTCAACTTCACTTCATATACGAAGAATAGAATCTAACTTCATCACAATGTACCATCTAGAAATAGAAGTATCGAAAATGGGACTTAGCCCTTCCATCAATAAGAAGTCTTGAAATAGAAAAGTACAACACTGTCTTTCAACACAAGCAAAGGACTAAACATAAAAGCTAGATAATAGGATCTTGTCCTCGGACTTGAGGACTCACCAACTTGGGGAAGCAACTCCAAGTGTCTTGAGAAGTAAGCTTGAATCTTCAACGGCCCGAACCTAAATGTTGGGGAAAAAGGGAGAAAATATGGGTTAGTACAACACACGTACTAAGTAT